>JAUMHM010131418.1:0-18793 GCA_032362435.1 Melikaiella ostensackeni
TTCAGTTTGGTACAAATATCCAACTCAAAAAGTGCTTTCGACATATTGGGCTGTAACCATCTTAAGTCTGAGATATAATTTTTATAATAATAATAAGTATTATTATTATTATTATTATTATTAATGTTATCATTAATTATTTTTATTAATTCTATTATTATACTATGACATTATCTTTCTCTATTATAAGAAGATCTCGCCGCCGACGCTACTGTGTTAGAAATTCTGAGAAGACCATCCAGAGCCTCTCGCGGAGGCCTCCAGAGTCTCCCACGAGGACTTTCAGACCCTTCCAGGAGGACCTCCAGAGCCTCCCACGAGGTCTTTCAGAGTCTCCCACGGGCCCTCCAGAGCCTGCTATCAGGCTGTCCAGAGCCTCGACGAGGACCTCCAGATTATCCCACGAGGATATCCCAGAGCCTTCCACGAGGCCCTCTGAAGTCTTCCACGAGGGCGTCCAAAACCTCCCATGAGGCCCTCCAGAACCTCCTATCCCCTCCAGAACCCCCCTCCAGAGTCTCCCACCGCAGCCTCCTATGATGACATCCATAAGCTCCCACTAAGCCCTCCAGAGCCTTCCAGGAGGACATCCAGAGCCTCCCACGAGGATCTCCAATGCCTCCCACGAGGTCGTCCAGAGCCTCCTATCAGGCCCTCCAGAGCTTCCAATTATGCCGACCAGAGCCTCCTACGAGAGACTCCAGAGCATCCTACAAGGGCCTTCAGAGCTTCCTACGAAGGTCTCCAGAACCTCCTACGAGGGATTCCAGATCCTCCTACAAGGCTCTCCAGAGTCTCCTATCAGGCTGTTCAGAGCCTCCACGAGGTCCTCCAGATTATCCCATGAGGATATCTCAGAGCCTTCCAGGAAAACCTCCAGAGTCTCTCACGAGGCCCACCGAAATCTTCCACGAGGGCGTCCAAAACCTCCTACGAGGCCATCCAGAACCTTCTATTCCTTCCCTCTAACCTCTAACCTTCCCTCTAGAGCCTTCCGGGAGGTCCTCCAGAGCTTCCTACGAGGGCCTCTAGAGCCTCCGACGAGGGCCTCCAGAGCCTCCCACGAGGACCTCCAGATTCTTCTACGAGGGCCTTCACAGCCTCCTACGGGGGCCTCCAGAGTCTTCAACGAGGGCCAGCACAGCCACCCGTGATACAACCTTTTCCTAATTGAAACTGAAGTACCACCTTTTGTGAACCGACAATGTGTTAGGAATCTTCAAAATTCTCATTTTATGATTTATTTGAGAGTGATTTTCATTTTTAAAAAATCAAGTTAAATTAAAAAATTAATTAAATATAAAAAAATATAAGCAGAAACAAATATAATAAATAAAAGCCTTAAGTCTTCAATTTTCCTTTTCATTGTCATATACTGGTAATCCTCTTCCCCTTTCCAGTTCCTTGTGAAAATTTTTAGAAGTCTTTTCCTTTTAATATCTTAAAAATTCTCATTGTATGATTTATTTGAATGTGCTTCATTTAAATGTTTTATGAAGTTGATGCAAGGCCAACATACCATAGTTAAACGTTGTCTTAATTGTTGATACTCTTGGTGTTACAGAGTTCGACATCATTGAAAAATGAAGTTGAAATAAAAACATCTCCGCAGCGCTGTTTCAAAAATCGAGATCCTCTTTACAGATTGAAAATTAATCATTTTTTTTCAAATTATATAAATTATTTAACTATAATTTATTGAAAGGATATGGGGCTCCTAGTCATAATTGAATAATTTTTGGTTAAAAAATAATTTCGTGTGAGAAAATTCATGTGAAATTCCTAATGGCTCCTTCGGTATGCTTAGAATATGCTTTTCAAAAAAAGTCGAATATCTCTTTCGGCAAATTATGCCGGATTTAATTTTTCTATTCCAAAATTCATTGCCGCATTTTAATTTTCTTTTCCGGCATATTTTTTTCGAATTTTAATTTTCTCTTTGGGCATATTTTGCAGGAGTTAAATTTTTCATTTCGGCAAATTTTATCGTCGACGAAATGTCTTTGCCAACGGAATACTTTTTAGGTCTAGTATTGCCTTTCCAAAAAATATGTAGCATTTTAATATTCTGTTCCGACAAATCTTGTCGTGAACGTAATTGAATTCTAAAGAATTCTGAAGAATTTATAATGAATTCCAAAGAATTTAAGGTTAATTTCAAAAAATGATTTATATGATCCTCTTTATCCTCCGTACCCTCAATAGCAATGCTCGTGGTCCATTGCCCAAGACGATGTTTTAAATTTTTTGAATTAAAAGTGATCTCTTTTCCTCTGAACGAAATCATCAGTAATAATACTAAAAAATTTTAAAGTATAATCAGATCTTTTTTCCGGAGACCTATTTTTTCGTGCCTATAATACCTCAAACAGTAGAAAATATCACATTTTATTATTTAGAGTGAAAAATTCCTGCCTAAATTTTTATTATGTAACATTAGCTAAATCAATTTTTTCTTATTTTTAGAAAATTCTAACTCGAATAAACTTCAGGACCTAAAATGCTGTGTAGTCTGACACACTGGGTGTAGTCCGGATTTGAGAGTGTGTAGTCTGAAATAAAAAATTGTGCAGTAGAAAATCAACTTATTTTCTAACAATGAGCTAACTTTCCAATCTTCTAAAAGCACAAAAAAATATGTCAAAAAAAAATCTGATGTAATTAATAGTTTCTATTTTTTGGTGTAGTAGTGTCAGCTTCACGTCAAGCTGGCATTACTACACGTTCTTGAAAAAAATGACAGAGCACAAAATTTTTTTTGTCGCATTAATTGGCACCAAATTAGCACAAAATTCCTACGTTAAAAAAAATTTGATGCAATTCATAGTTTTTGTTTCTCATGTGGTAGTGCCAGCTTCACGTGAAGCTGGTACTACTATATTACTAGTATTTTATATTATTAATTTATATCACCATTATTATACATTCGCATACTTATTATCGTTAAAAAATGTGATTTTTTGAAAACTAGGTGACAAATAGTTGGAAACAGAAGTTTAATAAGTTAAATAAACATGTAAAATTGTAAATCATTGCCTATTAAAAATGTATTTAGTCATCATGTACGTGAAACACGAAGCAATCTCACTGAATCATCCCGACGAACTGTGCGTTCTTTTTCAAAGGAAATTAAACGACAAATATGTTCCCGCTTTGATAAAGAAAAAATGTTGACGAAGTTATTACTTCTCAACTCCTAAAGTTAATGATGTTGATTATTATCAAAAAGTTGTCAAAAAATTTCTTCAAGGTGTGGTGTTATTTAAGCAAATAACTGGGTGGGGCATTCCATTTCATACGACTGACCAAATTGACATATTTGTTTACTATAGGACCCTATCTTAGGTGAAAAGCCGTAAACCACTATACTGCAGGGTTACCGAGATATGGGGGATAGAATTAAGTACATTTTGGTGTACAGACCATTCTTCAATGAAATGTTATTGTGCCAGAACCAAACCAAATAAAGTTTGTAACTAAGAGATCTGAACCAAAAATTTGACAAGTTCTACGATGGTTATAATCATTTCTAAAAATATGTATCATTTCTATATTTTTTAAGAATAGAATAAAATTAAAAGTCAGAATATATGAAAACATGTATCCTTAGACACATATCAGTGCATATTAAAAGAAAGCTTAGCGTTTTCAGTTTGTTACCCTGAAAGATTACAACGGGAGGTTTGAGTGGTTATAGACCACTGGGAAATTTTCAAAAAATCATTTTTTTATCGGCTCAAAAAATCCTTCGAACCCTCTAGAATAAGGTACAAAAGGTCTCACGCCCACCCGAAGTCGTGTTCATTGAAATTTCGAGCTATTACTCAAGCGCTCCGAAATGCTCTGAAACGTCCACCTGCGATAAATAAATAAATAAAAATAAACCATTGGAGGCCTCAAAAGAGGTAAGAATCGAAAGAAGAGCTATGAGATCGGATCTTGAAGAAAATTTCTATGAAGAGGAAGTTCCCCTTTAAGAGGCAGGAATAGCAGATTAAGGGTAAGAAGCTTAAATAAATTTTTTTTCGCTGAAAAAACTAGTATGAAAGCTTTAAACGCATTTTTCTCAAAAATATGTTTTTCAAAACGGTGTACACGATATCTTCAGATATAATTGACGAATCGACTTGAAATTTGGTACACTTATTCTAAGGACTAGTGTCTTTCGGTTGACGGACGATTTTGTCAATATTATGTGTTGTTCAATAGTTATTAATAATAATAACATGTAATTTGGGTCCAAAAATTGCAGTCAAAAATTCAGGAATTTTTTTCTCGTCGCCAAAAATGAAAAAAAAACTCCGTCAACTGAAAACCATTACAATAAAGATAATAAGCAAATTTTTTATTTACATTTCAGACGACTAGTTTTCGCGAAATCATGTACACCTTCCGACCACGCGTGAAAATCATAGGGATGCGCGAAGCGGCTTAACTCGACGAGTTTCTTATTTTTTTTGACAAAAAAATTTTGGCACGTGCTTCAATATGTATAGAAGATGATAAAAAAATTACTGGTGTTTCATAAATATTTATTTAGAAATTAATTCGAGAATTTTTTCAAGTCTCAAAATGTTTTTTTGTGAAAAAAGATAGAAAATTTATTCATAAAATTTTCGTCTACCTACAATATCAAAGTCGAAACTTTTTCAAATCATTTTTCAAACATCCCTTATAATTATTTCGTTTTTAATGAATTAATTTTACGATTTACTAGACAGACTGAAAGGGGCACTAGACACTCGATATCAATTTTTTATTTATTGGTGTCTAAAATTCTACGAATTATTTTACACCACAATCTTTGAATTCCTTAAAATCCACATTATGTCTTTCCAAGGTTAGAAAGTAGAAACTCTAAGCTTTCTGTTAGTATGCATTTCATCAAAATCTGAGGGTACATGTTTGGAATATTCTGACTCCTAATTTTTAAATTTAAAAAACTGCAGAAAAGACAAATACTTTTGAGAAAGTGTTATAACCATCGTGAAGCTTGTCAAATTTTCCTATCAGCTGAGTTGGTTATGAATTTTATTTGGTTTCGACGCAATAAGAATGATAACTTATTTTTTCGGGAAAAAGATTCTACATATTGACCTCATTTAATTTAAAAAAATTATTTACTCAAATACTGTAAGACCGGAAGCTGAGCGGGACGGTCTTTTGAGGTTTTTCTCAATATATTACAGACAGGAATTAAAATTAGATAATAATGCTTTAAATGTCTAACGTATCTGATGTCTCTCTTCCTCTTGGGCAACGGGCAATGAACATTGTTATTGAGGGTATGCAGAAAGAAAAGGTCCTAATCCAAACCAATAACATATTTCTAAAAAATTGCTAACTTCCTCAAATTCATAAACTATGTTCAAGTAAAGTAGATACCTTTTGGTAAGTTGAGTTAACCATTAACACTTCGATTGAAACAAATCTTAAGTATTCATAGGAAACACTGTAGTTTGGAACAAATCCTTCCTTAATGTCTGTCTTTTAAAAATGTTTAAAGATCGAAATGAAATCTACTTTCTGATGAAAATTTTTTGTGTACTGAAAAAGGAACACCCAAAAAGTTCGCAGATCAAAATTAGACTTCAAGACTACCCGCTTTTCCAGCTCATTTCTTATTAAAATCGAAAATCTTTAAGATCAATGTGGAATTCACTTTCTCATGGAGATTTTTTATTTTTTTTATTCATTATCCTAAAATGAGAAAAATTCTTCACCGCTAAGAAAATTCAGAAAAACGAAGTGTAGCAATCGAGAGATGGTCGACGACTGGCCGTCTACAGAGACCCTTAGAAAAACGATCATTTTAATATTTTTTTGAAAGGATAACCAGTCCCAAATCCTCGTAAAATTCATCTGTTCGAAGAATGCTAATAGATTTTAGGAAACTATATAGAAAGTTGTAGCCCCAAATATCAAGATTCAGAATTTGGTCCAAAGAGACAATAATAAGACAGTAAAATATTTTCAAATTCAATTATGAAATTTAATTTCAATTGTATTCAATTATTATACCTTAAATTATGTACATCCTTCTGGCAACCTGATTAAAATGAGTTTCAGGATGACATTTGAAGTTATAAGAAAGTTGCCAGAAGGGTTACATAATTTGAGGTACGACAATTGAATACAAATGAAATTAAATTTCATAATTGAATGTAAAAATACTTTACTATCTTATTATTGTCTCTTTGGACTAAATTCTGAATCTTGACATTTGGGGCTAAGAATTGTCTTCTTTTTTGTTTGTACATTTATTGTACATTTGTCTCTAATGAGCCAGAAAAGCGGGAAGTCTCGAAATCTGATATTGATTTGTGAACTTTTTGGGTGTTCCTCTTTCAGCGCACAAAAACTTTTATAAGCAAGTAGATTTCATTTCGATTTTTAAGGAAAAAAAAGAAGGGATCATACAACTTTATGGTCGAAAGAGGATCGGGCTTCCCACCCATTAGGCCGGGAAATTTTTCATTCAATCATTAGTTGCAGATCTATGTGCAAGTGAAATGAGAATTTGTATATTATAAAAATTCAAACGATTGAACGAATTTAAAAATTGAGATTTCAGAGATTGCTATTTATTATGAAGCCCTGGAAATAAAATAACAATTTTGTGATGTGAGAGTTGTGAAGCTTTACGTGAAACTGGAACTGCTTCACGTATTTTGCAATAACACAAATTTTACAATTTTTTGCATGGCAAAAATCAACAATTTAATACCTCGTAAACTATTAGTCGCAAAGTGTTCGAATAGTGATCGTTTTAGAGAAATTTATATGCCTTATAAATCGTGTGATATGCACTTCCTACCTATCTTTTAACCGGTAGGAACAATCCAAGCAGACGTTCCAATTTTCAAATTATTGTCAATTATTAACAATATATGTAACGATGCGACAGAGCTCAGTATTCATTCACCCAAACATTTGAAGCAAAAAAATTCTGTATATATTTTGTTCCAACAAAAGGTCTTTTTTCGTCTTATTCGACTGGGTTGGACGTTTTTAACAATAAAAAACTGTTGCAATTTTGTGTATGGGACAAATCGACAGCAATTAATTAGCACAACATTCCTACGTTAAAGAGAGTTTGATGTGATTAATAATTTTCGTTATTTGGTGTGGCAGTGCCGGCTTCACCTGAAGCTGGCCTACACGATTTCGAAAAAAAAATTACGAGGCACATATTTTTTTGCGGGATTATTTAGCATAAAATTAGCACAAAATTCGTACGTTAAAGAGAGTTTGATGTGATTACTAGTTTCCGTTATTTGGTGTGGTAGTGACAGCTTCACGTAATGTTGAAATTACTACACGTTTTTCACAATAATAAAAATGTCGCAATTTTGTGCTTGGCATCAATCAACAGCACAAAATTAGCACAAAATTCTTAAGAGGAAAATTTTGATGTGATTAATAGTTTTCGTTTTTTTGGTGTGGTAGTACCAGCTTCACGTGAAGCTGGCATTACTACACATTTTTTAAAAAAATTACAGGACACAAATTTTTTTTGTGGTATAAATTAGCACAAAATTGGAACTAAATTTTTGCATGTTGCCCATGTTGACAGGACAATGTGGTAATTCCAGCTTCACGCACCTTAGCCAATTTTCAGAATTTTTCGATTTTATTAACACTTGTTTTCGTGTTTAAGACTGAAACTATTCAAGAAAGGAAAACGATAAAATTTTAATAAACAAAAAAGTTCTTAATTTTTTTGGAGACTTTGCAAAAATCATAAATTTCAACCTTCAAGTGCTTCGTTTATCGAGCGAATTTTGAGCAACAGTAAACTTCCAGTGAGAGAGTTGTTAATCGAGGTTCAAAGAATCTTTCTGGAAAGTTTTAGCTGAATCAGATTAATGGTTAAAAAATTATGAATGTTTTAAAGTGCAAGCGGAAATCTTGACGCTGCCCGATGCACGTGCCTACTCGGCTATGAATGTGTTGCGACGGACGATATGAAGGTCAAGTCGGATACCAAAATAATACTGAAGATATTATCATTAAAATAATTTATTCATTAGACATTTGGAGTAATAAATTATTAAAATAATACTTTATTAAAAACTACTTTTAATCATTTTTGTCACTCTCTTCACTTTAGTCGCTTTTAATCCATTTCGAGGTGGAGGACTCTTCGAAAGTTTTTCGAGTTCAAGTGTAGGCTTAAAGAAAGAAGAGGTTGGATTTTGCAATTCTTGATTGTCATAAACATCCACTTTTTTATCAGGAAAAAAACTAAAATAAACGCTTTAATGATTTGGAATTTTTTTGGCTCTCGCATTTTGCCTTTGAAACTTTTTTTTAAATCCTACAGCAGATCTTCACATTTTCCAACCATTGTGAATGAAGAAGAACGATCATTGGGCATGATTCCCACATATTGAGCTTCAGCTTCAATTCGTTGTAATCTTTTTAATATTTGCGAATATGTGCCGAAATACCTATCGCACTCTCAGCAGAAATATTCCGGAACTGAAAACACATATATTGTTTCACTTTGCCAATAAATTCCCAATAAAGTCAAAAAATAAAGCACTGTGTAATTTTTATTTCGTCTGGGACATGAATCTGAAAATAGAGTTATGCTGTTGAATTTGTCTTTATCAAATTCTTTTAATATCGTGTATTGAACAAAACTTCAAAACAGTGTTTGCACCCTTCTTTACAATTCCGTCAAGAATAGGAAACATAAAACTCTCGTTCGAAGTATGTACATATAAATAAAAAAAGTCTTACTAAACGTAGGTAAAACTGTGCGGACACGGGTAATTTCGGTAATAGCAAATTTTGTGCAAAGTCAAATTCACAGCATAGACTGCTATTTTCAGTCAATAACTGCTTCTTCTATTCCAAGTCAGCATTTTTCTTGTACCTAATTACTTTTTCATTTACCTCTCCTTCTGTCTAATTTTTATAGCAAGTGTTGCACATGTCAGTTCTAGGTAATTTAAAAGTGAAGCCAACATGCCGGTTAAAATAATTACAGTAAGCAGTTTTACCTAATGTGATTTCAGCCCCTGTTTTTTCTGAACAATATTGTCCGAACAGTTTATAAAGTTCTATCAGATTTAATGAAGGATTTTAAAAATATTGTAGATTACTGGAATTCCATTTGTAATATGAACTGCGATGTGATGCGTCGTCCACCTGACAAATTTTTTTAAGGGTGTTTATTTAAAATATTTTTTTGAGAATTTCCAACTCTTCTTCTGCTCAAACACAGAAGAACACCAAAAAATTTCCTGAAAATTGAAAGAGATTCTTCGGCAGTAGGAAATAAATAAATCGAATAAATTAACTGTCCTGATTTTCAAACAGCATTCGTTTTGATGATATCCTTTTATTTCAGCATTTTTAGCATTTTAATAATTCACTGAGAAACAAATTTTGTTCATAATACTTCCCGAGATCCCGAAAGTTTTTATGTACTTTTTCTTGTTCAAGACTTGAAAATGTTTGGTAACATTTTTCTCCATAGCAAGATTCAATAGGTTCGAAAGATCTCTCTGGAATTTTAATATCTAACACCCTCTTTTTTAGTTTTAGACTTTGCAATGTATTATTTTCCCTAAAGTAATAATAAGAAATACTAGCAAATTCCCCATTAAAAAATGAAAATAATTACTTTGGGCTATCTATAAATGTTTCAAATAAAAGATTCATTTGGGGGAAAAAAATAATAGTCCTAAAATATCATATCAAAATAAAATTTTACTTGAAATTTTTATCAACGGTTTCCAGTCATACCTGATCTCTGGAACATTTTTTCCTATTTTTAGTTCATAACTTTATAAAATATTTCAGAAGATAACTACAAATGGTTGCTATTACACTGGAACTTCGCTTTATTTGCCTTCGGTTTATTGTCTTCCTAGAATGTCTGCCGGCTCGCATTCGGTGGTGAGGAGTCGAAGACGCCGAGAGAGAGGATTGCCGCTGGCCTTGAATTTTTTGGTGGGAAGTATTTATTTTGGTATCTTCATATCGTCTGCTGCAACACATTCGTAGCCGAGGAGGCACGTGCGTCGGGCAGCGTTAAGATTGCCGCTTGCAATTTAAAACATTCATAATTTTTTAACCATTAATCCGATTGAGCTACAGCTTTTCAGAAAACTTCTTTGAATCTAATTAAATAACTTTTTCACTGGAAGTTTACCGTTGCTCGAAATTCGCTCCATGAACGAAGCGCTTGAATGTTGAAATTCATGATTTTTGCAAAGTCTCAAAAAAAATTACCAACTCTTTTGTATATCAAAATATTTACATTTTCCTCTCTTGAGTAGTTCCAGAAGACTCAAACACGTAATTAAGTATCATTAAAATAAAAAAATTCAGAAAATTGGCTAAGTTAACGCGAGTTGAAGTGAAAAAAGATTGAAATTTTTTGTATTTGAAAAGTCTACTTTTTCTCAATCACTTCGAAAACTAAAAAACCTACAAACTTTTGCAAGACGGAAAAAGGATGCGCCTTGAAACTCTGCAAGTATCAGTCTTTAAACTCGAAATTTGAAAGATTTTTAAAAATGACTTTCAGAACAATACTTCTCCGGCTGAATTGACGCGTACCATATCCCCTTTTTATTGGGAGCGGTTCAAATGCTAATTTGACTGGACTAATAAGCAGCCTGCGGAGTCCTTCAGGGGTAATTTAATTCGGTGGCTAAAAATTATATTTCTGAGATTATTATTTGGTGAGAAATAATCACAAAATTATTTTAAAAAAGATTATTCTTTCTTATCTTCCGATAAGATAACTCGGCTAGTAAACGCAGGCCTGTATGGTTTCTGCGGTCAGTGGTTTCCTGCCCAAAAATTGCGATTTAGACCATATATTCAACAATGTTTTTCTAAGAAAGCATTTTTTTATCAAAATTTATCCAACGATATCTTCAAGCTATGAATTTTATTTGAATAACAAAAATGGCGTTTTTCAGGGATATTTGAACCACATATTTCTCAAAAACCTTATACGTGATGGCAAATTTCAATTTATGCAGATTCGAATTCAGCACGCAAAAGACTACTCTTCTCTCCCAGCCTCCCAAAAAAGTCGAAAAATGACGGCCTGTGTAATCAATCTAATTTTAGCATATCAGTGTAGACATAAAGATTTCTCGCGGCATTGCGATAAGCAGGTGTAAGCTTTATCAACAACCTGAGCTACAGATACAAGGAAAAAAGTACAGATAAAACTTATTTTAATAAATTTATCGATTCTGAGTTCTGACTGTAAATTATTAAGCGATGCAAATCGTATTTAAAGGAAAGTCGAAAAGTATGTAAAATAGTATTTTCTGATTTTCATTATCTATATTATTTGAAGCAACGATATTTCCAGTTTTAGATATTCTGGTATTTCACGCTGTATTTTATCCTCGATTTTATTCCATCTACACTGTCCTACAAAAATTACCTTTTTTTTTGTCACCGGAATGTATATCTAATAATTTTTGATAGATTTTTGGACAATGATTCCGAATCCGGCAACAAAAATTCTCTACCACGTCAAATTTTTTAGAAAAACGGGGATAAAGGTTCGCGAAAACGCGTTTTTAGCTATATTTGAGTGGTTGTAGAAAAAAATGAGAGGTCTTAGAACCTTCTACTTGGATTTGAACTAAACCTAAACATTTAAGTACAACCTCACATAATAATGAGTAGAAGACTTAAATCTGGAACTCTTGGGAATGAGTTTTCCAGTCGCGCTCCTTAGCCCATATAGCTCCGTAGTCCCCGTAGTATATATAAATCATGTAGGACAGTGCTATTTATCCGATTTCTCACACTTTTTATCTGAAATTAATCCATGCAGAAAGAAAATCATGACTTGAATTCTGACGACCTGACGTAATTTCTAGTTGGTCATTCCTTTCAGTCATAACATTTTTCTTCTATGGCCACATCATCGGTGCGAAACATATTTCTGCACAACGACCTTCTCACGTAATCACATAATTGCAGGAGTTGACTTGCGTAATATCGCTATGCAGTTTTCTATACAAATTTATTCGAGAATTTATTTAATATATAGGTCATTCCAGAATAGATCGTCTAGATGCCGATGCAACGTGATTTCAAAAGGATGTTCCTAGAGTCGAATTTCACTATTTATAAGCGTTAATATTTGATTTCGTTTGTAAAAATGATTTTTAATAAGTGGTATGCACTGAGAAAATGGCTGGTGCGCTGCATCACAGAATTCTGTTATTTCAGATGAAAGCATAAAATAATTTGAATCAGACTGAAATTATATTATCAGTTACGAATTTGAGTTTCATTTTAAACTACATTCAAAATCGCATTTGGATAGTCCTTTTCTAGCCGGTACATAACGGAATAACAATATGAATTAAGTTAGCTCTTAAAATTCGATTGCTTGGCATTTCAAACTACATGAATAATTTTGTAAAATTGGGAAGCTTTCTTCAGAATGAAATCATATTTTAATTTTTTTTATTCTTATATGATAACAAACGCTAGAAAGGGATTATACTCAAGTGATTTTTAGGGTGGTTTTGGATAAAAACCGGACGAGGGTCCATCGAAAAAATTGTTAGGGTCTGTAGAGTTTCATCATCTGAGGATATCCTAAAAGATATAGATTTTTTCCTTCTACATTTCAACAGATAAGGTAAACGTCCCAGTAATCGTTACCTTAGTCCCACTTATCGTGACGCTAGTTTTCTTGCTTTTAATCTAATTTGAACTAATTGAAATTCCATTTAATTCCATGAAATTCTAAAAATACATGAGTTTTACTATTAAATACTACTTTTTATATATTCTTTCACGATATATTCAAATTATAACCAAGTTTCACGATTACTGGGACATTTACCTTAATCGAAGAAGAAAAAGGAGGATTTAACCAAAGCGACGATTCTCACTAGCCAATTTTATATATAAAAGTATGTAATTCACTCAACTTTTAATAAAAATGATTTACATTAGGGACATATTTCTTATAAAAAGTTGAATTATATTATTTTTACGTAATAGTGATGGATAAATATCAAGTTGAAGACCTCAAAATTTGAACCTCACATTTCGAAGCAGTATTTTGTAATTGCTTTTAGCACTAGAATTAGTTCTTAAATGAAAATGTATTGTTACCGCATGCGGCTTAAATCCGTAATTGATAATATTATTTCAGTCTGATACAAATTGTTTTATGCTTTCTCTTAAAATAACAGAATTTTTAGATTCAGCACACTCGCCACTTACTCAGTGCATACCACTATTTAAAAATCATTTTTACAAACGGAATCAAATATCAACGCTTATAAATAGTGAAATTCGACAATAGGAATACCCTGAAACATATGTCAATATCAAATTTTTTTGAAATCACGTCAAAACGACGTTTAGACGATCTATTCTGGAATCACCCACATCTCAAATTTATCACTATATTTTAAAATAATAAACAGACTAGAATTGACTCAATTATTGTAGAATTAAATCACTAGTATAAAATGATAAAAGTTATTGTAGAAATTTATGAATGCTTCGTAATTCTTAACAATTTTCGCTTGATGCGTGAACATCATACATCACACGTTCGACGCTTCGAGAATTATCTATATTGATTTATCGATAAGGGGTTTCTAACGTAAATTAATAGTATTAATATAGACAATTGATCGAATATAGTGAAAGATAATAACTTTGGACCTTGCTTCAAGGATATATATTTAAGAAACAAATTGTCGAGCAATTATTTAAATGTACTGGAATATTTTTCATCTCACTTCCAATTATCGTTTATCAATTCCAGAGATATTTTAAGAGTAATTACAGTTTGTGAAGTTATCCATGACTTTTAGATAATTCCAGGACATTAGGATCATTTTGATAGTATTTAAAGTCTTGTCTAGTGATTTTTTTGATACCAACTTCGAAAAATCAGAGACCTATTTTATAAATTTTCAAGTTGAATGTGAAAGTTTTCATCGATAAGTAATCATTCATATATATATTAATAAGTAATAATTCATATAACTCGTGTTTATAAACTCATGGAAAATTTACTGTGTAACATAATAGAAATAAAGTAAAATTCTTGATACTTGTGTTCTAGGGCGGGGCGAAAAAACATATATATATTTTTTCAAATTCAGAAGGGATCTAAGAGTCGTAATTTGGTACAAAAAGTTACAGATGAAAAGAAATATATCTTATTTACACGCAACCACTATAAAGCTCAGAATAACAATTAATAGTAAATGTTTTGTTATTTTGGTACAAAATCAATGTTTTAATGGAGAAAGGTTTCTCAAAATTAGTTTTCATAACTATAATTATCCTCCGGAAACTATGCAGCAATAAAAAATCTATGTGCATAGTGAATTGTCGTTAAGCTTGAAATGAAGAGAAAAATCATGTTTTTACATGATTAATAAATACTTTTCATATTGGTAACGATTTTTTTGTGGATGAAGAGGGTTTCAAAACTTAGTACTTATACCTGTAATTTTTACACATCGTGAATTGTCATTAAATTAGAATAAATTACTTAAAATCATGACTTTTGACTACATATTTATTAAGGAAATAATTTTTAAAAATTCACATTTTTATGTTGCAAATTTATCTCATATGGTAGAAAAATTATCTTTTTTGGTAAACTCTTCAGGATGAAATTTCAATTCCTCTGAAAAATTCATCCTCTTAACTTGAAAGTTCAACTATTTCATTAAAAATGCAACTCTCTTGGTTAAGAAAGATTTTTTGTTATAAATTTTGGTTAAAAATTCATCTTTCTAGGTTGAGAATTCAACTTTGGTTGAAAGTTATTATTATTTTTTTGTAAATTCATCTTTTTGGCTAGAAATATTATATTTTTTGGTTAAAAATTCATCTTTCTCAGCTCAGAATAACTTTCTTGTTGAATGTTTAAATTTTCAAGATTGAAAATTCAATTCTCTTCTTAAAAAATCGTTTTCTTGGCTTGAAAGTTCATATTTGTCAATATATGCAACTGTTTGATTCAAATGTTTTTTTTTTTCTGAAGATTCAACTATTTGGTTAGAAATCCATCTTTATTGGTTGAAAGCTATCTTTTTTTATGAAAATTCACCTTTTCGGGCTTATAAGTCATCTTTCTGAATGAAAATTCATTTTCCTTGGTCGAAAATGAGTTTTGTGTTGAAAACTCAAATTTTTAATGTTGAGAATTCAACTTTTTTCTACAAAATTCGACTTTTTGGATTGAAAATTTATCTTTTATGGTAGAAAACTTATCTTCTTTGGTTGAAATCCATCTCTCATAGTTAAAAATATTTTTTATCTGTTAAAAATTTATCTTTTCGGGTTTAAAAGTCAAGTACTTTTTGTTAAAAATTCATCCTCTATGGTAATAAAATCATCTTTTTCGGTTCAAAATTCATCTTTTTTGGTTGAGAATTCAACTTTTCAGCTTGAAAATGTAACTGTTTTTAGTTGAAGTTTGACCTTTTAGTTCGAAAATTTAACCATTTGGTTGAAAATTTATCTTTGTAGGTTCAAAGTTCAACCATTTGATTGAAGATTATTATTATTTTTAAATTCATCTTTTCGGGTAGAAAGGTCATCTTTTTTGGCCAGAAATTCATCTTTCTCGCTTGTAAAGAGCTTTCTTATTGAAAATTCTAATTTTTAAGGTTGAAAATTAAACCCTGTTCTAAAAAATTATTGTTCTTGGCAATTGTTTGGTTGAAAATTATTTTTTTTTGTAAATTTAACTATTTGATTGAAAATTAACCTTTCTTTGTTGAAAATGATCTCCTTTGATGGAAATTCATTTTTTCGGGCTTGAAAGTTATCCTCTTTGGTTTAAAAAAATTCATCTTTCTTGGTTGAAAATAACTTTTGTGTTGAAAACTCAAATTTTTAAGGTTAAAAATTCAACTCTTTTCTAAAAAATTCATCTTTTTGGGTTAAAAATTCATCTTTTATGGTAGAAAACTTATCTTCTTCGGTTAAATTCTCACATATTTTAAGATAATTCTCGAGGACTCTGAATTTCCGAAGATTTAAAAACGATTTTTTGAACGTTTTTTTAAGCCTCAAAAACCTTAAATAAACTCGCAAAATACCGGCTGTTTTTCTATTTATTTGTTTTCCTAGAAGCTTTCTACCTTGATTTCTACAAAGAGTTCCCTAGGCATTTTTTGATATTTTGAATCGTTTTTTGAGTATTTTTAAAAATGTGAATTTTTTTTCCTAAAATAGTTGTTTTTTTCTGACTCCAAAATTCCTTGTGAGTTATTGCTCATGAATCTCAGCTGGAAAAGCGTTAGCGACTTTGATTTTCTTTATTGTCAAAAAATTTTCTTTCAAATTGTTTTTTTAATTTTCAAAAATTTGGGACATGATTGCCAAATTGGAAATATTAAAATTTGTATTTCGATATATGAATTTAAAATCGAATTGATTTGCAATAGAATGGAAACTGCATTGAGTATGAATAGTAAAAAGCTCAAATTTATAAATTTTTACAAATTTATAGAAATGCACGAAAAACAATGGTTTTAGAAAACAAAGTAAATCAATGTCGTTAACGCTTAACCAATTGAGGTTCATAATTGTCTTTTTACATGTGCTTTAGGAGTCAGAAAGGAAAACAACTATTTTGGCAAGAAATTCACTTCTTAACAAATACCCAAAAAGAAGAAAAAGGCCAATTTTTATTTTCAGAAAAATGGCCAACATTTGATTCATTTTCAAGCTTTTTTAAAATTTTCTAGCGGATTTGGAAGACTTGAAATACTTTTCACAGAAATCAAATAGGAAAAGTTTATTATCTTTATTGTTCTTAAAAACACCAGATTTTCACAAAGAAATGTACTGCATCAAATTCATTTCAAATCGGGCAGGCAGTTCATGTTCAAGTCACAGAATAGAGAGTATTTGATTTTTAAGAATTGAAAACGCGAATTATCAAAAAATGGTGAACATTTTTCTTAAATGTGTGATATTTTTCAAGCTAATATAGGTATTTATCTTTTGATTTTTGATTCTGATAGAATTTTCCGTCCTATATTGAAATCCATTCGAAAATTTCTAAAAAGTTTAAAATTGACAAAATGTTTGATGCAAAATTTGTCCAAACTGTTAAGTTACGTTTTTCTTTGTTTTTTATGGCACCATCAAATTGTATTATTGAGAAAAAATAAATTTCAAAGGTTTTCGCAAAAATCTCGAAAATAACGAGCGATAGAAAGAAGTAACTGGAGAAAGTTTTCTAGAACTTTTCAAGAGAAAAAATTGTGATTCTCTGACTTTTTTCGTATCTTGCATTATTTTGGCAAAAAACGTGCATTTTCGTTTTTCAGGCAAAAAATGCTCTCTTTTCTCCAAGGCGCGAAGACAGAGTACATTGTTGTGAAATATACTCTTTACATTGAAAAGATAATACTAAACAATTTAATTTCACAACATAATTTAAAAATTGTTCAGTTTTAAACGAAGTTTAAAATCGTTTAATTTTCAAGGCTTCGAGTTTTTACTGTTTCGCTTCAAGTGTTTCCAATTAGAAATAAGGAAATTATTTTTGTCTATATGTCTTTCCGTAGGGTTACCCAAATGTTGTAGTCACGCAAATTTTTTAAGCATTTGAAAAATCAAATCAGCCTTTGACACACTTTTTTAGAGTCCCACTAAGCAGGCCAATTTTGCTTACAATGTTAATTCAATCAAAATTCAAAAAAGACCCTGCACAAAATTAAAAAGGTTACCGGATTTTTAAAATTAAAGAAAAGCAAAATAATTTTTTTAAAATGTACATAATGATAGCCACAGAAACACGAGTACATAAAGATTTGAATCCCTCAATCACAGCCAAGTACAACCACGTAAATGTTACATCAAAAATTTATTTTTTGACCTTCATAGGATATCTTATTTAATTATTGACTGATTTCCATGAAATCATTCAAAATCAATGAAAAACTCGTAAAAAATAAATTGTGTATATAAAACTCAGACATAAATCGTATATTATTTCTGGAAAGAATAGCGGTAGAGCTCCGAAAAGCACATACATCCGATATTTTAAAGATCTCGTATGTTGATGTATTTTAATGCGCTGATTACGAATATGGCCATAAAAATACCCGAAAAAGTCATTTTCAAGATCAACACTCGAAAAATAAAGGTTTTTAAAGAAAATGCAGAAAGGGCATTCTAGGGGCCAAGGGAGTAGTGTCTTTGTTAAAGGGGATATACTGGAAACAGGTAGTTTTGAGTAGGATCACACCCCTATACCCTTTCCAGTAGCCCTTCTTTTCATTATTCCCTTTTTACCTACCACATCTCCAGTATCTATTATTGATAGATTTGCATAAAGGTTCGTTTGAAAAAATACATTTTTTTTTTATAATGTGAAATTTTCTCATTTTTTTTTCAACGTATATCGATGTACTAGCTGTCACCGCTTCGCGGCTCAACCACTGTCACTAAACCACTGTATGAACATGTCACAGTTTCTCAGGAGTGCACATGCGAAGTTTGGTGATGATTCATGCCCACGTTTACATTTGATGCGATTAAATACGTACACTTATTTATACGTACCTTATTTATGTTCAAACAATTTTGTAAATTTATTATACAATATACTCATTAAATAAATTCATTTTATTCCATTTGTTATTACTATTACACTTGTTTGGCGAGAATTTCGAAAATGTCCGTTTTCCTGTATTTCTTACGGTTCAGAAGATTTATTTTTTAAATTATATCTCAGACTTAAGATGGTTATAGCCCAATATGTCGAAAGCACTTTTTGATTTGGATATTT
>JAUMHM010131492.1:0-18786 GCA_032362435.1 Melikaiella ostensackeni
GTTATTTGGCTCAAAATTTGAGTTTCCGATTTTTCAACAAAATTCGAAAAGTTATTATGACAATCTCGTAGGGCTCTCAAAAAGCAACGTTTTTCTTTCTTTGAGTCTCTTTCATATCGCGCGTTGTCTGGCTTAAAATTTTCCTTTTCGTTTCTTTTTTAGAATTTTGTAAATGCTGTAACTCTCACAATTTTCTGCTTATCGAAAAAAGTCATGAAGATGAATTGTTCGACTTTTTGAGTACTACGAAAAGCCGTACATATAATTTGCAAATTTTAAAAAAAGTGGTCTCAAAATTTTTCAAAATGCTCTAACTTTTTTAATTTTTATCCCAAGCGGCTGGCTAACGAACCTGACCTTCATTTTGGGACACTCAAAGAGTATACCAAAGACCAATCCAATCGGTCAATTGTTTAGAAAGTTATCGTTCTCACAAACTAAAAATCTACTGTCACACAGGCAGACAGACAGACGCATTCGTAAAAACATGTTTTTTGGGTTTAGGGGGTCTCAAAACGTGGACATTTGACAAAAAAGATGGACGCTTTATTGACGATTGGACCAGACGTACTGGGGATCATCACGTAAAAAAACGCGCCGTCGACTCGACCTCCATGGTGGTGTGGAACAAAGTTCATTAGGAATTCAATTTGAGTGCTACATTGAAGTAGCCTCTGCTTGAGCACCATTTCGTCTCGACTTACATCGAACTCGAGTTTATGGTAGATCTAGCACAAGATAATAGAAAATGTCGGCTAAGCCGCCAGGTATGATGTGGTACTCTGAGACCGCCGTAAGCCGTTTTGAGGTATAAAAATTTGATAAATGCAATATTCACTAATACCGGAAAACGTATATAAAAAAGTAAATGAATCGCTTTTTAATTTCTTGACCAAAATTGAATAAGTGAGAATAGGCTAAATTTTACATGTTCAAGTCGATAAGACTTAAGGGATAAGACATTTTCTACACTGCAAAAAATTCTTCTGAATTTTACATCGCTGGGCGATGGACAATTACTAATGCTTACTCAAAATATTATTTAATTGTACATATTATTCAACAATGACTAATTCGAAATATATTTTATCAACTGGTTTAGTTACCATATGAAATAATTAAAAATTACACAAAACTGAAAGAATTTGTAAAGCACGCGATGTAAACCGGCAAAGTGAGGTTGAAAGTACATAAACATCCCAAAAACCAAGAGAAATATCACATATTCATGAATAAATAATAACTGAAATATATTCCACTTCAACGTGAACAGAATAACGATACTATTTTTTTCAATAATATCCACAATAATGGTGAATTTTTTTGATACATAATTGATAAGCGGCGCGCAACGAAGTGTCTCATTACCAAAAGACACCAACTTAGCAATAACTTGAGAATTGTGAAATTACAAATTGAATTGAAAATTACGAATAAAGTCTTAAATTTCAGTTTCTCGCTCGGAAAATTCCCACGACAGACGATGCGATATTACAGCGCTGTTCGAGGGTCCCTTCATGTCCATCACAGGTCGATCTGATTTTACGCAGTTGCCGTAAAATTACCCACAGTATTGTTGTGAATTTACGTATTTTCATAAAATTACACTAATGGACTGTGTGATTTTATGAATCTTACGTAATTTTCAGCAAATTTTCTTTACAATGTAGCCACTGGTCTTTATTGTAAAATCAATTTGGTTACAGCTTTTTTCCTTCGACGAAGGACCTCATCACTTATTTATAATTACCAATTTCGACTGAAATGAATAAGAATAAATAATAATAACGAAATATATAATAAGTATATATATATATATATATATATATGTACAATAAATAATAATGATGAATAATAAATAATTTAAAATAATTTAAATTTCGAATTATCCATGTATGAGTTATGGCGACGGCTTTTGTATGTGATGCAATGAATTCGGACTCTGTTTATTAAGGTGGAAATTATTTGACCCCTATAATATGTCGTAAATGTACGTAGAGCATTAAATTTACGCGAGTCTGTGAATTTACAAATTACAAATTTACAAATAACAGCCTATTTACATGTTTTTGTGTGATTTAAATAGACCAAACGTGAAAACACTTTGAATAGGTTCGTAAAACTACGTGCCGCTTGTTGTTTTTACTGGGCGACACAAAGATGAGTCGCGAAAAGAGCGAAAACCGCCAAAGTCGAGAAGCAAACGAGAGTGACACATGGCATAAACTTGAGCATAAACGGGGAACAAAATGTTCAATATTGGCAAAATAATATATCCAGGGGTATGAGGTCGTCAAATTACATAAACCATATATGCCAATTCAACACCAGTATGTATAGTTCATGCAATTTTTGAACCTTGTTACGTGAATTGATGAATCATAAAATTGACTAGATTTAGGTTAGGAAGGGGCGAGGGAAGGGAAGCGTTACCGCAGCTCGTAGTTCACATAACAGTATGTTTTTATCATCGAAGTCCGTTTCTTTACGCAAGAGTCACGTTTATTTACGCAGCTTCTCGTAAATTTACCATGTGTAGCAGGGCTCAAATAATTTTCATCTTAATGCCATGTAAAGTAAAACCAAAATTTTTTACAGTGAACCAAATAAGTTTCAAAGTTGTACGAGTTTTCTTTTGTAAGAAAGAGGATAGCAAAATTTAAGGTTGCATATTTCCATCCTATTGCATGTCGAGGCCAAACAATGTATGTTTTATAAAACTTCTTACCACTCGCCAGAGGAACTTAAACCTCACATACACGCGCCCACATGCGCCGCCGCATTTGTGCGGGCGTGTTCAGGCCACGTGCGGACGATCTCAGTTTCGAATTTCCAGATTTGTTGGGCAACCTTATTAGTTTTCTGAGAATTTTTTCCGAATCATTCTTAATCTTTTTATAATTATTGACGTAAAAGAAAGTAAAGAACAGTTTTTGAATTTTGAAATCGAGTTCGTCAAACTCTTTCTCGAAGTTAGCAGATTATTTAAGAAAATTATTCAATATCCTCTGAACTTTTTTGTATCCGAGACCTAGCTACTAGCTCATGACTTTTTAGGGACTTTTTTGTGTAGAGATTTCCCAGTAGAAGAAATACCTCTGCAAATAAAAAATAAAAACTTAATTTTTTCTATAGAAGTTCGACTTGAAGACGATGATGCCCGACTGCGCCTCAAAATTAATACGAGATATAAATTAAAATCTTGCTTTTATGGTCTCAGCCGGATTATTAGAAGTCTTGAGAACATGGAGCGACCCAAGAATGACAGCTCTCAGCATCCATCACGCAAGTGGCTTGGCATATTTCTGGCACGCGAATATGGCTTTGAAGTTACGAACCAGTGATGGCTTCGCGCCTAAGAGAGCACCGATGACAAGGACAATGATTTTAACCGAATATTCTCGGAACGTTCTCGATACCTCTCCCCTCTTTTCCTTCTCCTTGAGTATGATGTTGCTGTTGGCCGGAGCTGAGAATCCGATCACGAACATAATTCATTTCTCTTTGTCAAGGAGTACTATGTCAGACTCCAGCGTTCAGTACGGACTACTAGATCGAATTCATAGTTCCAGTATATTTTGCACTCCTTGTTCTCGACAGTTGACTCTATCTCTCTAGAACGTTCGGCAGGGCAGGGTCACGGTCAACACCATAAGAGCGACAAAAACAGTAAGAAAGAAAGCTCAGAATGTGCATGACACGCTCTGCACCTGTCGCTGAAAATTTCTTGATGTAAAATGCGGCTACGGTATACCAAGGTGAAAATGACACTATCCTGACACGTGGCAATAAAACCCTCTGTGTCTGAACTAAGTCCGGATGATTTGAGGAAAGAAAACGTTAACCCCATCGACAAGGACTGATCTTTTACATTTCTGTAAAAATTTCCGTGCATTTTGTTGTCGTGGAGCTTCTCGGGGAAGTTGTTAACCTCTGTTTTCTTCACTCGGGCTTTCAGAAGCTAGGCATCTAGATGGAGTAATACACCTTCCTCACTTCTGATTTTAGGATCCAGGTCAAGGGTCTCAGCTGCCTGCTTCGCGGCGGCCGACCAAATCTGTCGAAGAAGACGCTTGTTACTGCTTCGGAGAGCCTCCTTCACTGACGTTATATCCTGGATGCGACTCTCTGGCATGCCTAGGTACAGGTGGGGCTCTTCAGCGCCAAGGTGTCGACGATCTTCTCGACTTCTCGACGATCTTAAGAGCATCCTTGAGATACTGTGTTCCAGAAGCATAGATCTTAAAGTCATCCATATAAAAAATATGCAAAAGAAAAGAGGGCTCATGGTTTCACACTAAAAGACGCCCCTCTGGAAGGTGAGGCTGTTAGTTGTCACACGATGTTTTCCCGATGAGATAGTAAATATGGTTTTCCAAGGGTCATGAATCTCTCTATGCATCCCACTATGTGTGAATGAACCTTCAAGCTTTCCAACAGACAGATGATAAGTCTATGGATGGTCGAATCGAAAGCTTTCTGGTAATAAATTCAGGCCATCGACAGATTGCGAGTGTAGACTAAAGCATCTTTGCAGACGCTTCCACCAATTAGCAGGTTCTCCCAAGAGCCTGCTACGCCTTTTTTCGATCCATATCGTTCATAAATCTCTCTCATCGCAGGTCTAATTATCCGAACAATTCTGTCGTTCAGGATACCTGTAAAGATCTTATACAGCGTGTTCAGACAAGCTGTTGACCAAAAGTTTTTTGGGTAGGACAAATCGCCTTTCTTTCGCAGGAGTGAAGAAGGCACTGAGGGGACTCAGTGCCTTCTTCATCTCTTCGGCAGTGATTGGTGGGCATTGCTCCTCGGGCATTATGAGGCTGAGGCACAGCTCTTCGAAACGCTTCATGTTCTAAATGTCTTCATGCACTTGGTGTTGAACTTTTTGAATATTTCTCCAAAAAATCTCTACCTTCTCAGGCTCAGGGGGATTTTTGATAGAAACAGGAGGATCGCTAAAGAGGTGCTATGCATCAGCGAGAAACTGTTGATTCTCCTGGACCCACCCCTCCCTCTTCTTTATTCTCCTCTTTGCGTCGTTAACACCCGTATTTGGTCAACAATGTGCTACTTGATAGTCAGCAGCTTTGACTTGTTCAATGTATGATGGCGGATCCTCAGTTCGTGAGCGAACGTTTCGACCCTTACCGTGAAATGTAATTGAAAAGGGATTTGAATTGGCTAAAGCTCTCGCCGCATCATAAACTGAGCAATTGATGGTCCAGAGGTCGGACTCCTCCGAGAGATACTCATGAATGGCGGCATCTATTTCAACCAGATTTCCGCGGTTGGTCTTAATATCCCTTGCTCTTCTTCGTCTGTGGCTTGTTCATGCAATGGCTGGGGAAGCGTTCCGCGTACATATCCTGTTCGCAAGAGGTTGTCGCCGCGGTTTCATTACGCTTATTGCGAAACGTGCGAAATATTTGGGTTCGCCTGGCACCGAAGAGTGTGCAGGCGCGCCATGTAACCTCCTGGATCAGGAATAATGCTGGCATCGTAGCAATCCAGCATGACATCCCTAAGTCGATCTGTTCACTTAAGACGTCGATCGTCTCGCCGATTTGTCATCATGCTTCCATCCAAATTACTTGCCACTATATATATATATATATATATATATAACTTTAGCAGAGGTGAACAAGTTCCTCGAACAGCTCCACGACAAGAAAATGTACGGAAACTTTCACAGAAATGGAAAACATCAGTCCTTGTCGATGGCGTTAACGTTTGCTATCCATGAATCATCCGGATTTAATTTAAGCACAGAGGGTTTTATTTTCGCGTGTCAGGACGATGGTATTTCCACCTTGGTATACCGTGGCCGCATCTTACGTGGAGAATTTCCCAGCGACAGGTGCAAAGCATGTCATGCACATTCTGAGCACCTATAGGATATACTATTGGGGTGTATCACTCATACGGGAACGACGTATCTCCACAGATACGATGCAGCCTTAAGAGGAGACGCTCCCTGGGAGATAGAGTCAGTTGTTGCTGAGAACGAAAAATACCCAATTTACTGGATCTACAAGTTCAAGCTAGTAGTTCCTATTCAACACTCGAGAACTGATCTCGTACTCCTTGACATCGAAAAACGAACTATGTTTGTGATCAAATTCTCGGCTCCGGCCGACAGGAACATCACAGTCAAGGAGAAGGAAAAGAAGGAGGAGTACCACAAGACCTTATGAGGGAACTGCCACAATTATACCCAGGATATTTGGATAAAATGGTTGTCCTTATTAGCGGTGCTCTCGGAGACCCTTAAAGCCACACCTGCGTGCGGAAAACATGCCAAGGCACTTGCGAAATGGAAGCAGAGAGCTGTCATTTTCGGGTCACTCCGAGTCTTCAAGACACAGGAGGGTTTTGAAGACGTCTGTTTGTGACTACGTCATGCACTGTGACCAACCATCTCACGTTCGCGAGACGTGGCCAGGTTTGATTTACCGCGGTTATACTGGGAGCTCGTGTCATTTTTGGATGGCAGTCGCTCCCAAGAGGGCCCTGCGGTGATTGCCTGGTGATATATATATATATATATATTGTATAGAAATATACAAACTTGTTGAAACATAAACAAGGATTAGCTTTTATGAGGGTCAATATGACCCTTTTTGCCAGGGCGGGTATACCTGTCCTGACCTATGGGCAATCTTTTTACTATCTTAAGACATGAAATACAGTTTTGCTTGGTCTCAAAAATGATACCTAAAAAGATGTTTTCACTTCGTCTTAATATGTTTTGATTAGGGACAATACAAGTCGAAACCAAGTCGAAGAATTTTTACTCGGGGCGTCTGTTCTAAACTATCCTGAGCACTGTACGAAATAAAGAATCGTCGCTTTGACTACGTGTCCGTGCGACTTCATTTTGAAAATTCGAATCTTCACTTGACCCCGTTACATCCGCCTAACCATTCAGAATTTTAGAAAGTTAAGTCCAGTATTACCTGGTACATTTCACATATAGTACATGTGTGCATCCGGGGGGTTATTCACCGCGGTTCCACTGGGAGCCGGTGTCATTTTCCTGGATAGCAGTAGCTCCCAGGGGGATCCTGCAGTGGTTGCTTTATATATATATATATATGGAAATCGCTTCAAGGGACAGCGACATCACAGTCAAGGAGAAGGGTAAGGAGGAGAGGTATCGAAACTTTGTGAGGGAGTTGCGACCAATTTCCCCAAAGTATTCGATTAAAATGATTGTCCCTGCGATCGGTGCTCTCGGAGATGTAAAGCCATTACTGGTTCGTAACCACGTAGCCACACCCGCGTACCAGAAACATCCCGAAGCACTTGCGAGATCGATACATAGAGCTGTTATTTTTGGGTCGCTCAGTGTCCTCAAGACACACGAAGGTTTCGCCAGCGCTTCAGTGTTATTCCATCGTACTGTATGGTCACCCATCTCACGGTCGTAAGGCGTGGTCATAGGTGTAATTTACAGCGGTTTATATATATTTTGTGTGTGTGTGTGTGAGTGTGTATGTGTGAGTGTGTGAGTGTGTGTCAAAGACTACGTTATCACGCTTGTGACTGAAATTCAATCCTGAGTAAAGTCGATTAATCCGCCTTTATTTCGAACCCTTTCCTTCAGCACGAGACTATCCGGCAGTCCATTCGTTACGGGAACTATCTGGACCCGAGATCTGAAAGGGTGGTTTGCGCTCTCGACAGGGTGTGGTTGGTAGCGCGCGGCGAAACGAGGCGAAGCGAGGTGAGATTCGTAGGGCTGGTCGGGAGGTCAGGGATGAGGGTTGAGTTTGTCGATGGCACATCCAGCTCGGTATTACTGGGCTCTCTGTTATCCGCTGGCTACCGCTTCGACGTGTATTCAGGGTGATTCAGGGTACGGTATGACGGTATTTGAGTACCACTGTGCTATATGGACTACTAGGGAATAGCGCGTACACACGCGTGAGCACTGCCTGTCGCGTAAAATCCTACTAACTTGATTGCAAATACGAGATATGCTCGCTTAATCCTAATATCGCCGTAAACTCTATAGTCTATAGCCTCATGTAGTCCTTTGACGTATTGACTACCAAGACAATGTAAATTCAAATACGCTAAGCGTATTCAGCAGCCTCTTGCATCATAAATTGGGGTTTTAAACGACCAGTTTCCTACAAATAAATAATATATATGAAGAATGTAGGGAATTTCTCACATTCACATTGCGATCTTCCCCAAAAGTTGGATAATTATCCGATAAATTTAAGGAAATTTTCCGAAATTTTGGGAACCAAGTAAACCTCATATAATGTGAGGAATTTTTTCAAGCTTGGTGAATTTGCCCAAAAGTTGGAAAAATTGAAGATAAAAATTAGGAAACATTTTCTACGAGAATGAAATTATGTTATGATTTATTGAAATATATATATATATATAATTGATCGTGTACCGAGTAGAGTTCAGGACAAATACCGCCAGGTGCGCAGATCGTGTGGTATCATAATAGAAATTGGTTCTCAAATTTTCACCTTTAGTTATAATTTCAAATTATGTGGTTACCAAAGCTACCAAGATTTTAGGGAAAATCATCCAGCAAATTTTTTACATTGTTGGTACATTATCTCAATTGCAAATTAAGATATTAAGTTTAAACAACATATAAATTCAAAGTTTTCTTCGAAGTCCAAAACCCAAACTGTACCCTGTAATAAAATAGTGTAATTGATTCCTCATAGAGGGGGCCGCCATTGCACTTTTCCAGTACATGCTAATGACATCCTAATCACCTACACTTAACATCCTTTTCACTGACAGGGAAGTAGTATTTGGCAAATCAGAGACAAGAGGAAATAGTCACCTGTAACAAGTTTTCACAGTCACGGGCGACAAGTAAAATCATCTACATTTCAAGATTACGACATGATAATTATGACAAGGGGTGTGCGTGCGCGCGCGTGTGTGTGTTATAACTGAGCTACGCCTTCTTGCAATCTCGCGCTCGCCACAGTGGTCCAGAATCCCAAATTCCTGGCCAAAACCTCAAAATGCAGATGTTTTTCCTTTCGTGCATAGAATCTATGTTTTTGAGATCGCTGATTTTGAAAATGAACTTTAAAATTCAAAATTCAAAATTTTTGACCAAAAATGGCGGACTTTTTTGAAAAAATATACATGAATTTGGCTGAAAATCAATAAGCTTTTGTTTCAGAGGCCCCTAGTTTCAAAATCCAGAATTCAAAGCTTAGGACCAAAAATGGTGAACTTTTTATTCTTTAAAATGTACGAGTTGGTCCAAAAATCGATGGATTTGACTAAAAATCCAAAAATATTTTATGAAATAGGAAGTATTGAATATTCATGCTTCTAAGTTATAATTGTGAGTGTATATTTGTTTATTTCCAGTTTTTACATCATAATATCTATTTCAAACGATACTGACATCAGAAATAATCTCAAATTTGACCAAGTAATTACTCGCTTTCAAAACAATCATGATTACTGACACAAATATCGGAATCAATATCGTGTAATTCCTCGTCGATAACCCCTATTTCATCAGAATCAAATTTTTCGTATGACAAAAGTTCAATGGCCTCTGGAAAAAGACTTTTTCCCCTTTTCGATCCGGACTTTCGCATACTTGAAATGAGGGGGTCGAAGGTAGCTAATAGTCGAAGAAAAATGTCTTGAATTGTTTTCACTCGAGAACATTTACGCGTAAAATTCTCTCGATAATTGCGGATGTCTTTGTTCCTTGATTCCGGAGCTTCCTCAGACATTTGCCCCATTGACAAAATGGCATTTTCTGCGATTTTGGAGCTACGAATTAAAACTTTATGTACAGTGCTTGACATATTATATCAATGGTACAAAGACACGAGTTTCACGGCTGTCTCGTGGCAATATTTCTCGAACAAGCTGACTTTAACGTTAAAACCACTAGATAGAACTTGCAAAATCACGTGAAAGCATTTCATTAATTCAAAATCGGTGCCAAGAATGCGAGCAGACGTTTCAGAGTTTTCAAAAAAATGCGTCGCAGTGTTTCCGTCATCCGAATTCCCCATCCCTTGCTCAGGACGGTCGACAATGAGGGAAAGTTTTTCTTTGAACGCATTTTGTATGATTTTTTTTCTTTCCTCGAGAGCATTTTTTGCTTCATTGACACGAGCCTGCCATTTTTTAGCTTCCTTCTTATAACCAGTGTGCCAAAGGCATTCGAAAAATCGGATCCAACAATGTAACCTTGAGAAACCGTACTGTTGTTTCGAATTGTCGACTTTTGCTCCTTTCATAGCCTCAATATCGTTGAATTTTTTCGATGTCTCAATACACAGGTAACATCTTATCGAAGAAGAAGTATCCGTGACAACATTACATACTTTACCATCAATCATGGTACAGACCAATTTGAATCTTACATTAATTACCTTTCCGTCCAGCACAATCAGAAAATTTTTCAAGGATTTGATTTGGTCGTCAATAACACGCATTCCCTCTTTTGTCGAGTCACTAGTTTCGCATATGAATTGGAGCCGAATTGGCCGTCAATACCAGGGAGAAGATGGTGTCGGATTTTTCCAGATAATGATATCAGTCTTTTTATCATTATCAAAACCACTAAGTTGAAGGGGGACGAGAGAAATCAACAGAGCATTCGAGTCACAGTCGCTAGCATTCGACAATTGTTGCTTATATTCTTTCTGTCCCAAACTCCCGTCAAAACCCCACTGGAGGATCAGCAATAAATCGCCAAGTTCAACTTCAGCTCGAGTTTCGCAAAATGACATATTTTCCGGATAGCAACGCTGTTTGGCTTGTTAAACCTGAACCTTTGCAGGATATACTTTACTATTCTGTGCTTTCGTGGTCATTCTAATACTGTTTTTCTTCGCTTACTGCGCTTGCTCGAGTTGAAAAAGGGTAACGTGGGTCTTCCCCTCGTACTCTCTCTACAGCTGCTTTCACTGCTGTCTTGTCTTTTCTCGGAATTTTCTTCTTGTTGAGGTAACTCAATCTAAACGATATTTTGAAATTAGTAAGGTAAAACCCTACTTCAAAAGCTCTAGATTTTCTAAATGTTTACCGTAATATTTATTGAAACATCAAGCCAGCTGTCATTTTTATCATAAAAGCGATCTAGTGTGTAATTAGCCGCCTTCCATTTTTTTTTCAATTTGCATAACAAAAACTTTGGGGCCTGTATTGAAGCTGACTGAAATTTGTATGAACCCGTGGGTTTATCGATCAATTTTTCCTCCAAAAGCGTGATTTGATCATCGAGTCCCAAGTTCGCACTTTTACACAGGATTAGAAATATTTCCCGCCCGGTACAATTCAGCGATTCTGAAAGTAAAATCGACAATGTTTAATATACTACAGTACGTTACAATGTATAATACTCGATTCATTTTTTCGCAAAACCAAAAACGTTTTCCGAAAAATCAAGTTTTTCAAAACCCCTGAGACTGTTGCTACGGCCACGCGGTCGGGCGGAATAAAAAACCGTTTTCTAACCGCGGAGGGAATTTCGGAGAAATTTCGCTCACGGGATCTCATTGTCAATGCATTTCCACTTACAAAATCGTTTGTACTAGTGTGGTATCTCGGGGTATATTTTTAAAACTCTACACATTTCAGGTCATATGTCTTTACTGAGGAAATTAATGTTAATCCATTTTACAATAACAATAACATATTCGTACATACCTCCACGAAGTTTTTCCATTTCACTAAATCACAATGCACAATTATTCCTGGGTTTAAATTCTATCGCTATCAAAATTTCGATAGAAAATCAAAGTCACTGCAACGCACGATTTTTGACAAGTGGGACGTTTGCGACTGTACCGACACGAAACGAAACCTGACAAAGGACTTGTACAGCCATTTTTAGTTGCTCCAGAGCCATCTACATGAGATAATATTAAGTTTTAGCTCGCGCGGTTACTTTCATTTTTGAGGTTTCGGCCAGAAATTTCGGATTTCAGACCACTGTGGCTCGGTCATAAAAAGACTGTTTTGCCTCCTTGATGCACAGTATACTATTATCATAGAAGATTTTTATCATGATCATAGAAAATAGATCAGACCGATTCGCATCGAAATCTTATTTCTTTGTAACTATACTTATACTTAAATTTACAATAAGTACAAAATAATCCTCAATGAGGAAGCACAGTGTTCATGAAATTATAACAATTAAAGATACACCATATAATGAACGCGCTCAAACCAGTTTGCAGCTGTTTTTGACAATATATCGTGCCACGATAGAAATTATTTGTAATCCGCGCATAACGATGTAAGTATACATACTTTTGTAAAAAAAACATGCACGAATAAATTGACAGGATGACATTTAAATTTTGAGGTTATGTTCGAAAGGGTCGAAAATTCTAAACACGTACTAGTGGTGTAAACTGAGCTCACAATATTCCTCTAAGATACCGTTCTCATTGGAGATGACATATTTTTCTCATTCACATAGAATCTATCCCTACTGGAGCAAAAAAAGAGGATCCACTCTATTGTTGATTTACCGCACGTAGTTTGTCAGGGCGCCAACATGTAAGAATACTATAAATCTGTGAAAATACGTAGAAGGTTGCGGACTTACTTAAAAAAAATTTAATTCATAACCTCCTTTAAATTTATTCCCTTATATAAATTTATCAAATGCCACATCAATCGAATGATTTTCATCATTAGATGTACTTATTTTACATCGGACTGTTATTTTACACTGTTTCGTGATGTGAAATGAGACCAGATCGTGAATTTCTATGCGTCATTGATGAATTTAATACACTCAACTCTCGAGTTAGTTCGGGTCTCGGGCATAGCTTACTTTGACTGTGAGATTCTCCCCAGAATTTCTACGATGAAAACAGTCAGGGCTGTATGAACCATTTCCAGTAGGAATACATAATATTAATTAAGTGTTTTCTGTACGAATGGAGATAAATGATATCATAAAGGATGGATATTTTTTAATAATGAAGAATATTTGATAAAAAGAGTATTTTCCGCGTGTATTTAAAAATAAATGCGAAATATGTACGCGAGTGTGCGAGCTCCCTGCTTTGTCGCTACGGTACTGCATGATTGCATCAAGGTCGCCGCGCGTCTTTTCCTGTCCCCCGGGCTCCCTCGTCTACGAGTGCGAGCTGGTAGAATTCTAGGAAGGCAGTAAGTCGAGGCGAAGTATGGAGAGTGTTGAGTGTAGGTCATATATTGTCATCTAAAAATGCACTGCACGTAAATTTAAAACTGCTTGTACCCCGAGTGAAAATGCTTCGTCTTGATTTCGACTCGATTTAGACTTAAGTTCGACTTGAAGACGAGGATGTCTAGCTGCGTCTGAAAATTGAGTCGAGTTTATGAGTTTATGAACACAAGAGGTAAGACGGAGCTAGCTCGACTCAAGACGAACCTCTCTGGTCTCAGGAATGAGATTGTTGACAGATGCAAAGGATTCAAGTTGATGAGAAAAAAATGACCAATTTTTAAATAAGTTGTTTTTAAGAGAGCAATTCAGAATCTGTGGGTCTTAACGACTATAACCGTAAAAAATTTGCTTCAAAAAGATTAAAATTGCAATTTTCTATAAGGATCTCCTAAACCTTAAGAAATACGTAAAAACAGACAACAATTTTGGTATTTCCGCCAAACAAGTATAATGCAAATGAAAATCCGTAAATGAAATGATTCAATATATATATATTGTATACAAATATACAAAATTGTTCAACTATAAACGAGGATTAGCTTTCATGACAATCAGGATGACCATTTTCGTCAGAGCAGGTATACCAGTCCTAGTCTATTCGGCTATAGGCAACCTTTTTACTGTCTCAAGACATAAAACTTCGTCTCAAGTCATAAACATTCGTCTTCAACTTGTAAACGCTTGTCTCCAAGATGTAGAAACTCGACTCAAAACGTGAAATAAAGTCTAGCTCCGTCTCAAAAATGAGACGTAGAAGTATGTCTCCGCTTCGTCTCCACTTAGTCTTGATTGGGGGCAATTCAAGTCGGAACCAAGTCGAAGAATTTTTACTCGAGACAGATCACCAAAGTTTTTTTTATAAAAACATTTAACAAGACAAACATGTAAAAATATGTACATTCAAAATACAACAAAAAGACGATGAAGTCGACGGCTCCTTCTTTATTATTTTAATCTTCAATTAACCTAAAAATATTTGGAATTTGGGAAATTATTTTATTGCAAAGAGACAAAAGAAAGGCAAGAAAAGAACACGTGAGCCTCAACCATATTCAACCTAAAAGTGTTGGCACTCGCCGGCTTTTTGCAGAACGTAACTACAGAATGATGTAGAAGGTTTTTAAGCACAAAATAAAAATCATCTGTGTAAATGTACCTTACGAATGACATTTACACCTCCATAGAACGATAGGTGTTCATTCAACGAAAATCGTCCAAAAGTATTTTTTACTTAATTTTAAACGACTATTAATGCCCAGTATCCAGAATTTTTAATTTATAAACAAATATATTTTTAAAAAAGGACCCCACAGATTTGATTTTGAAAAATTTGCATATCATCCTGTAGTTACATTCTGCAAAAAACGAGAGAGTGCAAAGACTTTTAGGTTGAAATTGATTTAGGCTCACTGTGAAAAGGAAGTAATGGTAAATGTTCGTGTACAAATTTGGTCATTATTTTATTCCGTTGGAGTTAAATTTTGTTCAAATTCGAAGTAATATGTTACCAGAATATATTCAATGATCCATAGCAATTAACTGCTGTGAATAATTATACTTTAATATGCATTCTACAAGTTCCTAACATTAATAGTCGATCAGAAAATATGTCTTCCGTTTCCCGTAATTACGGTTCTAAAGACTTTGAATGATTTGTATAATAATATGTGTATGAAAATAACGAACACAGTTCGTTTTTTGAAGTCACGGAGAACGATGTCAGGCAAGGCTAGGTCGCGGCCAACACCGTAAGAGCGACAAAGATGGTAATAAAGCACTCTCAAGTCCCAGACATGCTCGAACGCAAACGCGCACGCTCACGCTGACGCTTAAGCGACGCAGTTTGGTAAGCATTTTTGAGTTATACTGAGTGGAGGCCCAGCAGCAAAAATCGTCGCGGTCGGTCCCAGTCTGGCAACCGCCGCGAGGCAGTAGACGAAAGGTGGCGAACGTTTGGATTCTTTTTTTTTTTTTTTTTTTGTACATTTATTGTAAATTTGTCTCTAATGAGTCGGAAAAGCAGGTAGGCTCGAAGTCCATTTCTGATTTGTGAACTTTTTGGGTGTTCTTTTTTAGCACACAAAAAACTCTCAATAAGAAAATAGATTTTGTTTCGATCTTTATGAAATTTTAAAAGAGAGACATTAAGTAAAGATTTGTTCCAATCTGCATGGTTGCCTATGAATATTATTAAGATTTATTTTGATTGAGGTATTAATGATTACTCAGCTTACGAAAAAATGATCTATTTTAATTTAAATATAGTATACAAATTTGAGAAAGTTAGCAATTTTTAGAAATATGTTATTGTTTTGGATTATTACCTTTTTCTTTTTTGAAAAATGAAATAATTTGAGGAGATTGGTTCTGAATCAACCCACAAGAATTAGGAGTTTCATGAAGATAATATTAATAAAGAGATATTCATGTTTATCATTTTTAAGTGTGAATACACCCTTTTTTCGAGATAACTTTCTGAAAGCATTTTCATTTTCTTCAAGAGCTAATATATAACTTACAAATAATTTTAGTTATTATTCATAAGAAATTTTATAAACATATACCCACGGCGTCCATTTTTGTCTCAGAAAATATTAGATTTTTCACTAATTCTAATCGGAATCAGCTTTAAAGTGGAGGAAATAAATTATCAGTAACAATGACGATTGTCATGAGAACTTTGATAATTTTATTACAAATAATTTTCATACTTTTCGGAAATCACCGAATTGCTGAAATGAAGTAGAATACTCGAATCACAGTTAATTTTCTTTCAAGAAATTTCAATTGTAATTATTTTCATTTATTATGATCAATTGTATCATAGAATAAATTTACCAAATTGAGGCGAGCATGATATGTGCTGGTTTGCATTGTGGAATTTATTGAAAAACTCATAAGCGTACGTATAAACTCTAAAATGTTTTACTGTATGATTTTTGAGAAATGTATACTATTATGAAAATAATGATTCCACTTTGAATTACATTCAATATACTCATGCATTTAAAAATTGTAAATATTTCATACACTCTTCACTCAGGAATATTAGGATTGTTCTTTTAATTTCATTTTTCAAAGGAACTTGTCAAAAAATGTAGGTAGCCTCATTAATATGAGGTAATTTTCGATCGCAAATATTTCTTTATACTTAGTAATTTGTTCGGAATCTCAATTTTAATACGGTAATAAAAAGATTGACAATTTAAAACTACATAGCTGGCACTCTGTATTTGTCTCCCATCTTTTTTTTCGCCTAACCCAAACCTCATACGTTTTTTTTCACATTTTTCTGACCATAGTCCTCTCCCCAAAGTTTTTAAATACAATAAAATAATGAAATACTTTTTTCAAGGAAAAAGCCCTTAAATGAAACTATTTGACATTCTTTCAGCACCAAAGTACCATTCAAATTCTAACCTACAATCTTATATCTTCATTTTCCACAAAAAACCACTTTTATAAAGTTCTTTTTCACTCAAATTTTTGCCTTGCGATTGAGAACGATATTTTTTGATATAATTATAGTTCATTAATAGAGAAACATAATACCTTTCTTATTTTTATAGACCTTTCAGCGAAGATCGTCTGCTACAGTGCGATACCGTCACACAAAATCTTTATTCTCCTGGAAAAGAATAATTTTTTTGGATGAAAAATTGTTATACTTATTCAGTCTCCCCATATTTCGGGAGCAAGTTATTACTCTCTTTTTTAAATTAAAAATTAGATTTTTAATCGCTATACAAAGACGATTTTAAAAATCCATGAAATTTGAACCTCCAAATTCTTGAATGATTCACTTGGAAGTGGTTAATTTTTTTATTTTAGCGGATTTCCCCGTCATTTCAGGACATGTGGCTACCATGTTTTTTATTGTCTCCTCACAGTCTGCCTACCCGCCTGTGTCTACCAGCGTACCATATATTTTTTTTCCATTAGGCACACTCGGCTTTCGACTGAACAAGTGCTTTGGCACTCAAAGACTATAAGTAACCTTTTTTTTTTATAAATCTTTTCTACGGGTTTTCCCACAAGCCGCTACAACATTTGGCAGGCATTAAAATACTAAAATTAAAATTATATAAGCGTAAAGAAAATTCGTAACTCAATTTCTTATTCTATAAACAAACTCTATAAATAATGATCTGTTTAAACTATTTGTGATGGAATAATAACTGTTTTCATAACGAAATCGGCCAAGCATTATTAGTATATGATACCGACTTATTGTATTTGGTCATCCGATAAAATTTCATAATTTTTCAACAAATTTCAATTAATACATGCACCATCAGGTTATTTATAGACTTGCTAACTTCATTCTTTTAACGTAATTATTTGTAAATAACTATTTTTTTAACTTTGGTATGATGCATGGACAACGACGAACAATTCATAAACAATGTTTCTCTTATTACACATTTATAGACTAAAAATTATCTTTTCTCTGCTTGTGATCATCTAAAAATTACTTATAATGGCTCCTTGCTATCACATCTGGTAATAATACGGGATGGGTAGACTGTTTATAGTCGTTCCTGAGTCATTGTGAATTAACTTCAAAAATAAAAGTAATTTTTGGTCCACAAATATCTAATAGGAGAAATACTGTTGATACAATCCTTAATAATGCTCATAATAATAAAAGTTGAAGGCGACTAAACAAAGAGTCCTACTTTATAAATGCATAAAACGAGAAAAACTGTGTATAAAGTTTTTAATAATAATAATAACGATCGTTATCAATGTGTCACAGACCGAATCCATTTTAAATCAAGCCAATGAAATATATTTTTCTACGTGGAAAATAAGAAGAAACGTATTCTTTTCAGTACCATGGCGACATTTTTACATTTTTTACAAATATTCTAAGATTGTACGGAGAAAATCAGTTTTTTTTAAATTTTATTTTAAAAACCTTGTCATTTTTCAAAAAGATATTAGGGTTTTTCTTGTGTCAAATTATCCAGTTTTTCACAATCTTTTAAAATCCACAACAATATTTAAAAAATAACAAAAACAATAAAGTTATTTTGATTTTTAAAAAGAGGAAAAAAAATTTCTTCAGAAACCTCACCTTTTTTTCCTGAAATTTTTAGAAATAATAGGCGCTAATATAGTCTTCTCACCATAAATTTCCCATTTGGTATTTTTTTTTCGGGAGAGAAAAATTGTTTGGTTTTTCCTTCAAAACCTTGCACCTGTAAAATTTCGTGTATAATAATATAAAAAATGATTTTTACGAATATGTCAGTCTATCTGTCTGTCTGTAATCTGACGCCCCGATAACTTTCGAAGGAATTTTCTAATTCAGATTTTCTTTCGGAAACTGGTTTGTGGTCCAAAAAGACAGGTCAAGTTTGTTAGCCAGCCTTCTATTGCCAATATTTATGGTTTCAGCCATGAAAAATCTAACTAAGAAAAGTAATAATCCAAGTTTCCCACGAAACCGAGCTAGATACGACAAATACACAAGAAACCAAAATTATTTGCTTCTAAAAGTTCTACAAAATTGCTGTTGATCATTTTGCAATAGCAATGATAGTTTTTGTTTTAAACGTGGAAAATGCCATAAGAAAATC
>JAUMHM010131532.1:850-18781 GCA_032362435.1 Melikaiella ostensackeni
AGGCTTGACCTCATATTCCAGAATTTTTATCTTCTTTGATACAGGTTGATACATGATTCTTCAGATAGAATGAGAAGATTCTAATAAATCTTAGAAATAGTTATTATTTTACGGATTTATTATAGTCTTCTCATTGTATCTACAAAATCATTCTGGAACCGTGCGAAGAAATAACTCATCGTTTCAGAAGTCATTCGCGGAAAAAGAAATATTGGAATAATCTATTTTTACAAAATTTTGATACAAAGTTGAACATTTATCAAATAAGACTTCGTAAAATGAAAATAGGAATCTGGAGTTAATATTATCTGCTTAAAATAATCCTTGATGCATATAACTTCTTATAGTACGATTTGCCAAGAAGTTTTTTGTAGCAATGATCCATCAACATACTTTTTTCAATGGACTAGGTTGAGAGCCCTTGCACATTCCAAAATGAGCGAATTCAAAATCTGAAATGATCAAAAATATTAATCACTATCTTAGACAATTATAGGTAATACATAAGAGAGTAAAAAATTATAGGCTGCATGATTTTGTGTTTACCAAAAACTTCATCTTATTCCCTTCTTATACATGGAGGTATTGTCTCGTTTAAAAATGGCTATTATTAGCTTTTTGAAATTATTCTAAATAAATAAAAATATTTTTTATACAACTTACTTGGTACAACCGGGGACAATTTTTTACAAGCATCGTAGCAACCATAAAAGCAACCATCGGTAAGACAAACGAATGGATTTCCCAATTTCTAGAAGTAATATAATTTTTAAAATCAGTTCACATGTTTTTTAGAAGAAAATGTCAATGTCAAAAAGAGAAAAAGGAAATTTGGTTATACTCACTTCGCAGCGCGACGCGCAACATCCTTCAAAAGCATAGGTAGCCTTGTCGCCATAATCGTTGTCAGGAAGGACAGCAGCATTATGCAAGAAACGAGATGTAGTTCACTATGAGTATTTTACGTAGATGTCAATAATTTCATAATTTCATAATTTCATAATTTCATCATTTATATGTAATTGAACAGGAGGTTTAGCGGTTTTCGATTTTTCGAAGACTCATTATGAAAAATAAAATAATTGAATTATAACTCACGTTATCAGCAGCAACCATTTTTAAGGAATTCGCCCAGAAAGTCGCAATGGCTTTAAAAATAAAATATTCCAAAATTACATTCAAGTATTTTTTTTTTGACAAATATCATTAATTTTTGAGATGAGACATTTTTTTTTAAGTCCGAACTGATGAAGTGAATAAAAATTATTCATTTATTTCTTTACTTTAGGAAAACAACCTACTCAGTAAGCACGCGAATATTACGCTTTCCCTCATATTACAGACTTGCGAATAAGTTGAGCACAGTGTATCTGATTTTGTATATTCAGACAATATGAATGCTGGTGCAAATTGTCCTGTATATATACTCCAAAAAACATGTAAAATAAATATGTATGATGAACATATTATCAAGGTTTCATTTCAAATGATCATGATGCAAACACGAAATAACATATAAGCAAAGGCATACATTTGTTTTATTACATGAAAAACAAAAATATTGAATTGCCTAACTGCAAAAACGAGAAATCAGATGAAAATTCAAGCATGTTTTTGCTTTTGTTACGAAATGTTTTCTGCTGAAAATAAAAACTTTTACTATTACATAAATACTGTTATACTTCCTCAAAAGGAAAATCGTGTATCTTTCGCCAGACATATACATTATGGTTTTACAGTTAACATGTTTTTTCATCTGAACAATTTTCAATTGATAGTGAATTATTATTTTGCATAGGTAAATTAATAAATTATATAACCAAAGCTATATTAAATTGATATGTAAATAAATTAGAATGTTCTTTCAATGCTGTATATTTTATTCAATGCTGGGCTTATTTCGAAGGTTAACGATACAAACGCGAAATAGCATATAAAGAATGCAAATATTGGTTTTATGACATGAAAAACAGAAATATAATCTGCCCGACTGCGAGCATAAAATATCAGGAAAAAATTCAAGTATTTTGTTTCTCCGTTCTAAAATATTTTCTGTATAAAATACAATTCTGAAACATAACATAGATACTTTTGCACTTTCTCAACAGAAAAAAATATATTTTGCATAGGTAAAATAGTAAATCATGTAATTTGAGCTATATTCAATTGATAAATAAATAAAGAAGAATTTTTTTATGCTTTATATTTTCTTCAATGCAGGTATTTAACATCGGAATTCTATGCTATTATTTGACAGTTAACATGTTATTCCATCTAAACAATACTGAATTGATAGTAAATTATTATTTTACATAGATACATTGTTAAAACATATAAACTGAGCTATCTTGAGTTGATATGTAAATACATAAAAATGTTTTTTCAAGGCTTCATATTTTCTTCAATGCAGGTATCATTCCAAATGTTCATTTTGGGAACTCGAAATGGCAGATAAAGTATGCATATTTTTTTTCACACGAACAATCGTTTTTATTTCGTCGGTATAGATATATTAATATAGCATATAATGTGAACTATTTTAAATTGATGTATATATATATAAGAATATTTTTTTAATGATGCTTCCCATTTTCTCCTATGCAAAGAATGCAAATATTTGTTTTATTGCACGAAAGATAAATATATAAACTGCCTGAATGCAAAAATGAAATGGGCGAAAAAAATCCAACTATTTATTTATCTTTGTTACGAAATATTCTTTGTACGATATAAGAATCTATAATATTTATTAAGCAGTGTTGCACTATCTCAAAAGAAAAAAACGTTTACATTTTGTCGGAAATACCCCTCAATCTTTTGAAATGAAAAGATCACTTTAGTCACTTTTCTTTCAATAAAGGAAAAGAGAGATCCCATGGATTAACCATTATTAAATTCAGGTCTATACCTTTTCCTGAATTTTCTAGAATTCTTTCGAATTCTTTTCAGTCCATCCTGATTTCTTTGAAATTCTCTTGAAATATATTTAATTCAATGGATTTTTTTGGATTTCCAATTTATTTTAATTCACCCTGAATGCATTCAAATCCACCTTGAATTCTTATGGACTTTGTTAGATTCTTATTTACTGATTCTATCCACTCCCATTTAACCAGATTTATTGGATTTTTTATTTACTTTAAAGTTTTTGTTCCATTTACGCTAAATCATTTTCAATTCACTTTGAATTCGTATAAATTTCATCAAATTCTCTTCAGTTTCCTTGAATTCTTTTAAATTTACTCCAATTTTACTGAAATAATGGAATATTCTAGATTTTTCAAACTTTTTTCGATAAATTCGAATTCATTTGGGATTCATACTGAATTCTCATTAGTTTAGTCTGATTTTTCTAATTCTTTAGAATTCTCTCCAGTTTTTTTGAATTCTTCCTGCATTCTTTTGAATTGTTTTTAATCAACCCCATTCTACTCAATTTAGTGGATTTTTTTATATATTTTTTTCAAATGACCCCTAAGTTGTCCAAACTCACCATGAATTTTTAGGCATTTCATCAAATTCGTTTCAATTCCCTAAAATTTTTCTGAATTCACTCCAAATTTAATAATTTTATCACAATTCAAAAAATATTTTTGAACCTTGAATTATGATGAATTTAATCTGATTCTTCCGATTTTTCTTAAATTCCTCTGAAGTCATTCACATTCTATTTAATTTATTGGTTCATATTTTTTTATATTTCTTTCATTTCACTTAAATTGTGTTGAATTCGCCCTGAATTCTGTTCACTCTCATTCAACTCAGTTCGGTGGAAATCTTCATTTTTAAAATTTTGTTGAATTCACTCAAATTCTTATGAAATTCATAAAAGCATCTTGAATTTCCTTGAATTCTTCTCAATTCTTCTAAAGTCTCTCCAATTTTGCTGAAATCAATGCAATTTTTCGAAAATGTTTCGAATTCATTTAAATGCAACTTGAATTGTTTTGAATTCATTCAGAAAATTTATGAATTCATCCCGAAGTAGCTAAAATTTACCTGGAATTCTTATGAATCTCATGGAATACTTTCGAATTATTTTGAATTCAAACGAACACTATTCACATTATCTATGCACGTTACTTACTTTCGCTCAATCTTAGTCACCTTTCATGTTAGAAATTGGTCACTTTTGGTCACTTTTTGGGTTTAAGTAGGTCACTTCTTCTCTTTTATTCAGTAGATTAGGCTATGACAGCCCTGGAAATTCCCTAAAGTGTTGAGAAATCCTTGGAAATCCTGTGAAACTCCTTAAAATCTTTATCAATAATTTGAAATCTTATGAAATCCTTTGAAATATTTTGAGTAACTTCGGCAATCTTTGAAATCATTAAAAATATTATGGGATATCTAGAAAGCTCTTGAAACCTCTTAAAATCTTACGAAAACCCTTGAAATATATTAAGTAACTCCGGAAATCCTTAAAATCATTCAAAATACTTTGGGATACCTAAAGATCCCTTGAAATCTCTTGAAATATTTTGAAACTACTGGAAACCTTTAGACTTTTTGTAATAATTTGTGTCTGTTCCAAAGTCTTGTGAAATTATTATAAGTCCTTAAAGATTCTGTGAAATCCTTTCATATGCCATAAAATTTCAAAATGTTATTGGAAGTGTCTTGGAACATTCTTTAATAATCATAAAGTTTTTAGAAAATCTCTGAAATCTCTCGAATGTTTTGAAGTTAATTGCAATCCTTAGGAAGTGTTGTAAAATCTCTTGAAATATTTGTGAATACTTGATACGTGATATGCCCTGAAATATTTGAAAATCTATTGAACACGCTTTAAATTTCTCAAAGTCCATTGAAACCTTCTTGAATAGATTGAAATTCGCGGTTAACATGTTTCTTTCATTTTAATGATTTTCAGTTGATAGGTAATTATTAATTTTGCGTAGGTATATTAATAAATCCTATAAGCTGAACCATTTTGAATTGATATGTAGATAAATTAGAATGTTTTGTCATTGCTTTTTTTTCATCCAAAGCAAGTATCATTTCAAATATTTATGATGCAAGCACGAAATAGAAGATAAAGAATGCAAATACTTGTTTTATTACACGAAAGACATAATTACAAACTGCCTACCTGCAAACCCCAAATGACGAAAAAATTAAGTACTTTTTTATCTTCGCTTTGAAATATTCAGTTTTTCCATTCAAACAATTTCCTGTTGATAGTGAATGATTATTTTTCAGACTTAAATTCATAAATTATATAACCCGAGTTAATTTGTATTGATGTGTATATAAAGTAGAATGTTGTTTTAATGCTTTACATCTCCTTCAATGCAGGTATCATTTCAGCTGTTTATGAGGCAAACTCGGAAAAGCAGATAAAGAATGTAAATATTTGATTTATTGAACGAAAGGCAAAATTATAAACTGCCTAAGTGCGAACACGAAATAAGATAAAAAAATTCAAGTAATATTGAATATTGCTACGGAATATCTCTCTTCCTTTCAAAAATACATATTTTTCTAACAATGTCTTAGAAAATTACTTATATCAAGGCACAATTTGAAAAAGTTTTAATATTTCAGATAAATTCGTTCAGATATTATAAATCAAAGAGTACGCAAAATGTTTTGTCACTCAACTTTTCCAAATCACGAATTTAAAATGAAAACTTCCTAAATAATATGATTACCAATTTTTAAATATTTAAGATTCAGATATAACACTTATATTCACTTGAAAAAGATAAAACTCAGAAGTAGTTTGATATTTCAGAGCTAAGGATTCCAAAAATCACTTCAGAGTCCGTCTTACAAATTTCCTATCTGGTCATGCTGCATTGGTATTTTAGGATACACCTCGAGAATAATTTTTAAAAATATTCATAATACGGGCTATAATGTTCAGTTTTATCCTTACGAAGATTCCATTATAGATAGAAACCGATTTATCAACATTGATCCTAAATAACAGTAAATAATGATCACTATTTTGCGTAACATTTTCCATAAAATTTCCAGTAACACTCAATATTAATTTATCATTCTATAAAATGAGAGGGTATTTTAATACACCAAGTCAAAATTGAATACAGCTTGAAAATAGTCATTTTTATCATATATTTACTATTTTTACTCTTCTGCATACATGTTCAAAAGATTTAAACAATTTTTTTGTTTCATCATAGTCGCATGTCTCGTCATGCGAACTTTAGTAATGTGTAAAATTAATATTCATCTCAAATACATTCCTTCATCTTCCAGTCTTGTAATTTCATACTCTCTTTAGTTATCGTTAGTTAGAAAAATATATTTTAGGTGGTTTTGAAATTTCGTTATTTTTGAAAATCTCATTGTCTAAGATGGTATACTTTTTAGCAATCACCCTTCAATTATTTCCAGTTGATAATAAATTATTATTTTGCATAGGTGTATTGATGAATTATGTAAAATGAGCTGAATTGAATTGGCATGTAAATAAATATATGCGACAAGCATATTATTAAGGTTTAATTTTAAATTTTTATGATGCAAGCACGAAACAGCAGATAAAGAATACATATATCTGTTTTATTACAGGGGAAACAAAAATAGAACTGCCTCACTGCGAACACGGAAAAGCATACAAACATTCTAATATTATTTTCACCCTGTTACCAAACATTTTTTGTAGGAAATCTGAATCCAAAATATATAATAAAAAACTTCTGTACTTTCATAAGAGGAAAACCGTTTACAATCCACAGAAAAATAAGTTGTAATTTTAAGATTAACATGTTTTTCCATTTTAATGATATTTAATTTGATTGTAAATTATCACTTTTGTATAGGCACATTAATAAATCATGTAAACTGATCTATTTTGAATTGATATGTAGATAAATTAGAATGTTTTTTCATTGAATTATATCTTCTTCAACGCAGGTATCATCCCAAACATTTATGATGCAATCATGAAATAGCAGACAAAGAATGCATACATTTGTTTTATGACACAAAAGACAGAGATATGAACTGCCTAACAGCAAATCCTACATATCGAAAAAAAATTAAAGTATTTTTTCATTTGTGCGACGAAATATTTAGTTTTTCCACTTAAATAATTACACACACTAATCATATAACCTGAGCTAGTTTGAATTGATATGTATATGAATTAAAATGTTATTTTAATGCTTTATATTTTCTTCAATACAGGTATTAATCCACATGTTGATGAGGCAAACTCCAAAAAATCAGATGAAGAATACACATATTTGTTTTATTGAACGAAAAACGTAAATGTGAACTGCCTAAATGCAAACACGTAATATCAGAAAAAATTTCAAGTATTTTTTATCTTTGTTACGGAATAATTTCTTTAGAAAAAACAAACCTAAAATATTTGATAAATACTACTTTACTTCCTCAAGAGAAAAGAAGGTATATTTCATCGGAATTAAACGTTATAATTTCACAATTAATGTGATTTTCTGTTTAAGGATGATTACCAAAAAGCTGAACTTTTTGATTCCCAGTCATTTTTCTCTTTTCTTTTAAGTAATACATATTTTCCTAACAATATCTCAATGAGGTACTCACACTAAAGTACAATTTAGTAAAGTTTCAATATTTTAGACGAATTCGTTCAGAAATTATCAATGAAAAAGTACGCTGCATGTTTTGTCGCGCAACTTTCCCAAACTGCAAACTTAAGATGACAAATTGCAAATAATATTAACACCAATTTTTAAATATTTAGGATTCAGAGATAACACTCATGTTGAGTTGAAAAAGATAAAAATCAAGAGTAGAGTTTAAAATTTCAGAGCTACGAATTTCAAAAATCACTCCAAAGTCTGTGTAAAAAGTTTTTGTCTAGTTTGCATTGCTATTTTAGGACAAAACTCGAAAAAGATTATTCAAACGATTCATGTTGTGGATTGAAATTGTTGATTTTATCCTTACAAAGATTCTAGTATAGTAAAAAAAATCAATCAACCTAATAAAAATGAAAAAATATTCTAAATAACGGTAAATAATGATCACTATTCTTGGGTAACATTTTTTATAAAATGTCCAGTAACGCTACATATTAATTTTTTAAATAATAAACGAGAAGATATTTTGATACGTTCAAGTCAAAATCAAAGACAGCGCGAAAATAGTCATTTTCCCATATATTGACTATTTTTATCTCTTCTGCTTATATTTTAGAAAGATTTTCAAATTTTTTGTTTCATTATAGTCGCATGTCTTGTCACGCAACTTTTAGCAACGAGTTAAGTTCATAGACGTCACAAATACATTCCTTGACCTCTTAGTTTTATAGCCTCATACTATCTTGCATTATCGTTAGTTAAAAAAAATGTATTTTAGACGTTTTTGGAATTTTGTTATTTTCCAAAATCTTATTGCTTAAAATGGTCTAATTTTTGGCAATCACCCTCAACTCATCTTCAATTGATAATAAATTACCATTTTGCATAGGTACATTGATAAATCATATAAAATCAGGTATACTGAATTGCGAGGTTAATAAATTATATTGTTTTTCCAATGCTTCATATTTTTTCCAATGCTTCGACTGTGTGTGACGAGTGTATTATTGTTTTCATTTTAAGTTTTTATGATGCAAACACGAAACTGCAAATGAAGAATATATATATATTTGCTTTATTACACAAGGAACAAAGATATAAACTGCCTAACTGCGAAAATTAAAAAGAAGAAGAAAGGTGAAGTATAATAACGTTCATATTTCTTTGGAATTATATGCCATGTTTTTAAACTTAACAAGTTTCTCTATTCTAACGATCTTCAATTGATGGTAAATTAATTATCATTCTGCATAGGTATTCGTACCGAAAAAATTCGACTATTTTAACCGTTATTTCGGTGCACTTAGCCACGGCCTTAATAAATCATATAAACTAAACTATATTGAATTGATATGTAAATAAATTGTAATGATTTTTTTTCAATGATTAAAATTTTGATTGTATATCATTTTGTCGTGAAGTAGCAGTTACCACTTCTTTAAGTGAAAATGTATGTACGTACGTATGTATGTGTGTATGTATGTATGTATGTATGTATGTATGTATGTATGTATGTATGTATGTATGCATGTTTGTAACTCATTCCCTCTCTTTTACTGGTTTGAGGGCCACCAGTCCCTTTACATTCTTTTACAACCACTTATACTACCTAAAACTACCTTAAGGTCTACTTACAAGCTATTTCTTGAGCTGAAAAATGACTCCAGATACTATTCGCACGAGTGAGCTTCCGGGGCTTCTACTTCCTCTTACCATTTATGTTATGAGTGAATGAGTTTAATGTTCCTTCAAGACCCTTGCATAGGACTACCCTTTTGGCCTTCCCCTACTACCTGCCCCTTGCTTTCGAATGCAACATTTTAGTTTGCACGCGTATGTTATCCTAGCTGATATAGACAAAATGCATCGGCAATTTTTGAATCGCGAAGGAGACCGTTAATACCATAAAATTCTTTGGCTCGAAAACAATCAGGCAAAAGAATATTGCCTGAATACGGTAACGTTTGGTTTTGCTCCAGGAGCCTTACTAGCTATTAGATGTTCACATCAGTAGCCTGATGATGAGGGTCATGCTTTTTCTCTAGCGGCAAAGTTGTTGAAAAAAGATATGTACGTGGATAATTTGATCACCGGAGGTTTCTACGCATACAGAGGCATGAGAAATTTGCGGTCAGATGTTTCAGGTTTTGAGCCAATCTTGTCTTAATCTACGGCAATGGGCTTCAAACGAACTTGATATACTTGAAGGCGTGAATGAGAAAAATCTGAATTATAATGAATTATGCGGTGCTTTATTATTGACCAACTTATACGAAAAGGTGAAAAATTCCCTTCCCACTATTTGGATGATTGGTTATGTTTAGGGACTCATTTCGAAACATGCCAGATGAATTTGTTGGAGACTATAAATTTATTACAATCTTTAGGGTTTATTGTTAATCACGAAAAGAGCATTTTGATCCCTAACAAGAAGTGTGAGTTTTTGGGTGTTATTTTGAACTCAGAAGGTTCAACCTTGGAACTCCCAGATAAAAAACGGAAGAAGTTGTTAGCGTTGATTCAGGAATTTAAAGTTAAAATAGATTGTGAAATTAGGCAGTTTGCACAGTTTGTAGGCTCTATAACAGCGTCTTGTCTGGCAGTAGAGTATGACTGGGTATATTTTAAGGTCTTTGAGCGCCATAGGTATTTAGCGCTGTTAAGAAATAATGGCGATTACGATGCAAACATGGTTTTGTCAGAGACGCATCAGATCGATTTCGCTTAGTGGGAGGATAAGATTGAGCAGGCTGTTAAGCAAATAAGAGCTTTTAATTTCAAAAAGGAGATTTTTCCAGATGCTTCGTTGTCAGGATGAGGTGCTTTTTGTAACGGAGAGTCAGTCCACGGTTTTTGGAAGGAAATTGAGAAAAATTCACATATGAACTATTTAGAGCTTGCAGCCGCGTTTTTAGCGTTGAAGTCTTTTGCTATGGACTTAGGAGGATGTGAGATCCTTTTAAGGATCGATAATACAACCGCTATCGCATATATTAATCGGATGAGCGAGATTCAGTTTTCTTGGCTCAATCAGATGGCGCGGGAGATTTGGCAATTGTGTGAATCCAGGAGAATTTGGATCTACGCATCTTATATTGTGTCAAGGGACAACACAGAAGCCGATAGAGGGTCACGTATTCGAAATTTAGATACAGAGTGGGAATTGTCGGACGAATATTTTGATAGGATTGTCAATAGATCGCGTTCATTCGAAATTGATTTATTTGCGACCAGAAGTAATGCAGAATGTAAAAAATTTTGTTCGTGGCATCGCAACCCGGGGACGTTTAGTATTGATGTATTCAGTTCAGATTGGGGAGAACTGTATTTTTATGCGTTTTCACCATTTGCAATGATTATACGGGTGCTTGAAAAGATCGTAACGGACCAGGCGCTGGAGTGATCGTTGTACCAGACTGACACACGCAGCCCTGGTATCCATTGTTCACATCTGTGTTATTAGAAGCTTCTATCACTTTTGATCCTTCTCCTAATTTGCTTTAATGACCCAATAGATATCGATAACCTCCATTAGCCAGGAAGTTGTCTTTGATTGTCTGGAATCTGTCAGAGAGGCCTACAGACAACGAGGTGTTCCGGAGGAATCAACAGAGCTTATGATCGCCTCATTATCAGCTGCTACGTTGAAGCAGTATAGTGAGCCAATAAAGAATTGGTTTCGTTATTGTTCATTCATGGGTTTTAGTCCTTACAAGGCAGATGAAAGTAATTTATTGTCTTGGTTAACACAGCAATTTAATTCTGGTGCTTTTTATGGAATCCTTGATAATTGTAGGGCGGCTATTTCATTAATTATTGGTGATCGAATTTCAAAAAACTCCTTAGTATCCAGGTTCTTCAAGAGAGTGTTCAGATCGAGGCCGTCAAAACCAAAAAATGAAAGACATGGGATATGAATCTAGTATTAGAATCCATTGCGAAATTATATCCTTAAGATTCGTTAGGGCTGGTCGAACTGACGGACAGATTAGTTATGCTTCTAGCTTTAGCAACAGCTCAGAGAGTCCAGACATTTGCTTCAATGGTACTTAGCAATATCTCAAGAAATTCTCAGGGGTTTGAAATTAGAATCAGCGATCTGATCAAGACTTCTCGTCCGGGGGTTTCTCAGTCTCTTCTATTGATACATAGGTTTAACGATAAGCAAGAACTCTGCATTGCTAGTACCTTAGAGTATTACTTGAAAATTATCCAACCGTTGCGTGGTAGTATTGATAATTTGTTGATAACGACTAGGAAGCCTGACAAGGCTGCAAGTTCGCAAAACATCAGTAGATGGATCAGATCCTTTTTGGTTCATAGTGGCATGAGCAAAGAGTTTACGGGATATAGCACTAGGCATGCGACCACGTCTGAAGCTCTCAAGAAGGAGTTGATTTATCTGTCATTTATAGTACAGTTGGTTGGTCTAAGGAGTCAAAAGTGTTTGCTGGTTTTTATAATAGGCCAATCAATAAGGATAGGAACACTTTTGCGAATATGATTGTTTCATATAGTTAGATTAGTTATAATGCTGTTCATAAGAAGAAACAATATTAAGTTGTATTCGTTTTTTCTAACTTCATACTATTTTGATTTAATAAAATTTGGAATTTTTGAATGTCTCTCAAGTATTAATTGAAGATATATAGCTAAAAAATCTACGAACAAGACTCTTCATATAATTTTAATGGAACATCACAACAGGTAAGTTCGTTTGATTGAACAATTATATTTTGTTTATACTAACCCCACTTCAGGGCTAAGTGTAAGGTCTAGTGACCAAAGAGAATGAGTCAGTCTAGAAACAACTTTCATCGCCATAAGAATGTACTTTTACGCATTGATTCAAATAAACCTAATATCCATTGTTCATACAGACAAAATCATATTTTACACGAAAACTTTTTCCCTTATAATAAATAAATTTAGGGAAAGAGCAAACAGTAAAGTGCAAAAATTTACAGTCTGTATTCTATTCGGCATGAGAAAGCAGACAAGTTTCATGCCGACTCTTCTTCGGCGTCGCGTCTATGACAATCAAGCGCATGCATTTAACGACGAATGAGAACAGTAAAGCTGGCAATGAAATAGGATTAACATGCTCGTAAACGGATGAACAATGAGAGGATGTCGTTTTTACTCAGAGGGACGCTGGAATTCTCCTCACAAGAAAATTCTCCTAGAACATCTCGTATGTTGCAGTATTAATTTGGAAGCTGTGTATTTCTATCCATCCCCTTTATTCATCACCTGATTTATTCAAGGCTCCATTTACCACGAATCTAATCTGCAAGCTTTCCACAAACTGAAAAACTAGAAGCTCAAGTAACTTTTCCACATAATTATCTTTCTCATCGTTACAGAAACAATATAAATATGTGACGGTAAAAAGGATGATATAAATTACGGTGAAATTTGAGTTACTTAACTAAATTAATTAAAAACGTGTGAAAAGAAACAGAATTAAATCATTTGAGTTACTATTCTCAAGATTTATAATTTGAAAAGTGAAACGCTTGGAAAGTTATTACTTGATACGTCAACATTTCCCTGACTTCTTCAATAAATTTTACATTTACTAGATTTGATAACTTGACCAAATAATACTTGAATGGTTTCAGTATTACATTTTTCGTTGATAAAATTTCAGTTGTAGTGCAGCAAGAATATTTTACCGTTTTCAAATGGTAAATAACTTTTTTTTTTTTATAAAATCGGAAAAGTGTGAAAACAGTAAATTTCAAACACGACTTATAAAATTTTTCACATTTTAGCGCAAGAGAGTGATTTTATTTCAATGAAATAAAATCGTAAGATATAGTACTATGACAATTATATTTAGTCAAACATACAATAAATTATCTATCTCAAAGTTAATGTCACAATGAGTTATCTGTAATTTATAAGAGAATTTGATTGCTGAAAAATGTTAGTGGTGAATATAACCTTTGTACCTTTTCTCTCAAGTATTCATGAGTAAAATATTATGACTTCGTTGCTCTCACTCGATCTCTCTCTCGGCTCCTTGGACCCCGTCATCAACGAATGCGAGCCGGCGGAAATTCGACGAACATGGTAGATGGAGCGCCGTTTAATAAGGGTCTCAGTGTACATGTATAATTGAAATTTTTCAATCTATTTCCAGTACTATGATTTTCGTGTTACACCATAATTAAGGAAAGTTGATTGTCTAGTTTCATATATTATTTATATAAAATACATAATTATTCATATATCATTCATATGATATTTTTCAATTTTTCTCCGTTGATTGAAAAATTGTAATGTTATTTCCGGTTTTCAGACAGTCTCCAACGAATGAAAGTGTCTTTAACCTAAAAGGTTTCCAATCGAATATTATTTAAAAATCTGATTTAAAAGATCCTAGCAATTCTGAAATTGAAGAAGTACAAAACTTGAAAGTAAGAAAAATGAAATTTAATTTTGGCTGATAAATTGAAATTAATGTAAGTTAATGCTAAAACTGCTCAAAACTGCGTCACGCTAATAACAGGAGAATACATTCTCTCAAATAAAATTTATGTATAGGTACAATATTAAATTCAATATGAAACGCTTGACATTTTATGTCGAAGAATATATGAATTTTTCACCAAGAAAGATGATTATTCGACCAAACAGTTGAATTCTTCAACAGACAAAAATAATAATTCTAGACCAAACAGTTACAATTACAACCAAATAGTTGGACTTTCAAGCAAAAGAGAGGAGTTTTCAACAAAATAGTTGAATTTTCAAACAAAAAATATTAATTTGAAACGAAAAATATAATAGTTGATATTTCAATCGAAAAATTTTTTAATTTCAAATCAAAAGCAGTTGAATTTAACCAAAAAGTTACATTTATGACGAAGGAAGGTAAAATTTCTACCGAAGGGGATGAATTTTCATACCAAAAGGATGAATTTTCTACAAAAGAGTTGAATTCTTAACCAGGAAAGATTTTTCAGTAAAGAAAGAGAATAATTTCAACCAAATTGTTGATTTTTCAAACCAAAATATGAATCCTCTAGAAAAAAATTAAATTTTCGATCCAACAATATGAATTTTCAACCAAAAATTTCATTTTAAACCAAATACTCAAGTTTCATACAAAAATGATAGAATTTTCAACCAAATCATTGAATTTTAAGCTAAAAACGACCGATTTTAATCTAAAAAGACGAAGTATCATGAAAACAGTTGAATTTTCCATCCGGAAATATGAATTTTTAACAAAAAAGTTCATTTTCAACCAAATACTTAAATTTTTAACCAAAGAGATGGATCTCCAACTAATAAAATGAATTCTTCAAAAAGTGGTTCAACTTTTAACCAAGCAGATGAATTTTCACTCCACAAGATTAATTTTCCACCAAGAAAGGCGAATTGACAACAAAGTACACAAATTTTCAAGAAAGTTATTGAATGGTCCACTTAAACCGATCAATTAGTAACAAATCATGAAATCGTTTAATTTTCAGTTTGAAGAGTGAATTTTCAACCAAGAAAAAACGAATTTTTAACAAAACAGTTAAATTTTCAGCCGAAGAGATGGATCTTCAACTAACAAAATGAATTTTTTATAAAGTAGTTAGACTTTCAAACAAGCACATAAATTTTCAACCCAGAAGATTAATTTTCTACCAAAAAGGGCAGATTTACAACAAAATACATAAATTTTCAACCAATTTGTTGCATTTTCAAACCTAAATTTGAATTGTATAGAAAACAGTTGAATTTTCAATCCAACAATATGAATTTTTTGCGAAAACATATAATTTTCATCAAAATGAACGAATCTTCAACCAAATCGTTAAATTTTAAACTAAAAACGACCAATTTTAATCTAAGACGAATTGTCATTGAAACTGTTGAATTTCCCATCCGGAAATATGAATTTTCAACAAAAAAGTTCATTTTCAACCAAATAGTTAAACTCTTAACCAACGAGATGGGTCTTCAACTAATAAAATAAACTTTTAATTAAGTAATGCAACTTTTAACCAAGAAAATAATTTTTAATCCAGAAGATTAATTTTCCATCAAAAAAGGCGGATTTACAACAAAATAACAAATTTCCAAACAAGTTATTGAATTTTAAACTAAAAACGATCAATTAGTAACCAATAATGTAATCGTTAAATTTTCAGTCAAAAGAATGAATGTTCAACCAAGAAAAAACGAATTTTTAACAAAATAGTTATATTTTCAGCCACAAAGATTGGTCTTCAACTAATAAAATAAATTTTTCGAAAAGGAGCTCAACTTTCAACCAAGCAGATAAATTTTCACTTCACAAGGTCAATTTTCTACCAAAACAGACAGATTTACAACAAATATATACATTTTCAACCAAATTGTTGCATTTTGAAGTAGAAGCGATCAATATTTATTGAAAAATGGAATAAAATTGAAAAATAATAATAATATTATATAATATTATATATATATATATATTTATTTATTATTGATGATTCATTTTTTATATTTTAATTTTCATATTTTACATATAAAAAAAATAGTTGGCAACAAAATAGTTAAATCTTCGGCGAATAAAATGAATGTTTAACAATGTCGTTCATCTTTCAAGCTAGAAGCTGAATTTTCAACCAAAAAAAGTTGAGTTCTCAGTGAAAAATTCAATATTTGAATTCTCAACTACAAACTATCTATTTTCATCTTGAAATAGAATAGTTAAATTTTCAGTTAAAAAAATTAATTTTTAACAAAGCTGTTAAATCTCTAACCAAATAGTGGAATTTTTAACTAAAATCGATTAATTCTGAACCAAAAATAGGAAGTAGACATTTAAAAAAATTTAGAAGTAGACAAAAATCAAAGTAGATTTATCAATTGAAAAGAATTCACTTTCAATAAAAAGTAGTTGGACTTTTCTATTGGGTTCTATTAATTCAGTTCACATTTAAGCGAATAAACGAGAAAAGGGGGAAGTTATGTCTTGGAAACAGGTGAAAAAAGAGGAATTCCTTAAAAAAAGTGGAAAAGTGGTGTACGGAAGGAGTATGTACTCTGCATTTAAATGATTAACTTGCAAAATGAAAGCCCTTAATTTCATTTATTCAAGGATATCAATAAATTGTTATTCACATCTATATGGTCTTACTTTTCCAGAAAAAAATTCCTTCCTAGAACTAGAATTGAAATATTTATCAACAATAAAAGGAGGTTGAGATATCCACGTACATATTCGAATGGATCTCATATGCTCAAGAGCGGTAAAGCGAAAATAGTTCTATTGTGACCCAAGCGAAAGAAAATATCAACATTCTATTCAAAAAGCTTTTCATACACGATAAAAGTGTAAAAAGCTGTGCGAGAGGAAAAGGAACGTCGTGAAGTAATGGAAAGCGGACTAGATTTAATAAAAAGTTTATTTCCCACAACGGGATTGAGATAATTGAGTTCCAGGTACATTCGCACGATAATGAGGTTATTTTGATAAGCGAGAGAGAGGCTTCCAGAAATAGAGGAGGGACTATGTATACAGTATACACACACTGGCTTATCGAATCTGGAGCTTTGGTGATCCAATCATCCCAAGTCGCTGTCATGAAATTTCCTCCATACTCTATTCCACCCCGTGGTCAATTGCCTGCGTCTTTTCCACTGGCAAAGAAACCTGGCTGCATTTCGAATTAAGCTAACCTACCCTCCAAACAATTTTTCTTATGAAATTATTTTCCTGCAAAGTTTGCTTAAGAGTTTGCAGTAAAAGGAAAAGAGGGCTGCACTTAACTGGTTGCCTAATTAGGAAGAGCAATTCTGTAGTTATCCTGTGGCTTCAAATAAAGAAGCATTAGCCTACTTATAAATTAATATAAGTATGGTAGTTCTTTCCTGACTTAAACAACAAAATGACGACTTGAAATTGTTTATTCATTCATAAATTATTAATCATAATGATAATCTTCAAATTCATTCATTCACTATGTCCACATTTGAAGATCCTATATTTCCGATCGCTTTTGGCGTGTTTTTTGTTTCGCGACTTATTCTATCATGTCAATGTAACAGTCTATTGAATGAAGAGTTTTCTATTGCAAATCAACATAATTAAATAATTTTTATTTTACATATTCAAAATTAAATAGTTTTCAATTTTAAATTTTCGAATTTGAACTTTTTCAAGGAGTCATTGAAAATTACGACATTCTAAAATGTAAACCTTCCGAATTAGGGCCGGTTTCACCAACTCTGATTAAACCGTTAATCATTGATTAACATTATTTAATCAATACTTTGCCTTCCACCATTCTTATAATCATGATTAAGGGAAGATAATCACAAGTTAACTTAACCGCCCAATAATGGCTGGTTATGGAGGTTAATCAGTGATTAAAGTAACATAACCTCAAAATTGAAG
>JAUMHM010131561.1:0-18778 GCA_032362435.1 Melikaiella ostensackeni
ATTCTACGTGCCAAGAGATTCAATTTCAGCCATTCCCGAAGAAAATCAGACTAAAAGAAAAGCTTCCAGCATAGGGGGTCTAAGAAATAAAAATTTTCCCCATTTTTCTCATTTTTCTTATATTTTAAACACTGATATATTAAAAAGACTTTGACATAGGAAATTTTATTTATCATCTTAATTCTACGTGCCAAGAGATTCAATTTCAGCCATTCCCGAAGAAAATCAGACTAAAAGAAAAGCTTCCAGCATAGGGGTTTAAAAAACCAAACTTTCCTCATTTTTTTCATTTGCTTTATTTTTGAGACCACAACATTTGAGACTACAACATAGCAAACCTTATGTATTACCTCAATCCTACATCCCAGTAGCTTCAATTTGAGCCATTTCCGTAGAAAATCGGACTAAAAGAAAAACTTTCAACATAGGGGTCTAAAAAACCAAATTTTCCCCATTTTTCACATTTTTTCTTGTTTAACCACTAATATAAAAAAATTAAACTATCACATAGAAAAATTCATTTTCTATCCTAATTCTACATCCTATCAGCTTCAATTTGAGCCATTCTCGAAAGAAATCGGACAATAAGAAAAGCTTTCAGCATAGGGGTCTAAAAAACTAAATTTTCTCCACTTTTCTCATTTTTCTTATTATTTAACCACTGATTTCAAAAAAAGAAATAAAAACCATAACATAGAAAATATTATTTTTTATCTCAATTCTACATGCCAAGAGCTTCAACTTAAACCATTTCCAAAGAAAATCAGACTAAAAGAAAAGCTTCCAGCATAGGGGTTTAAAAAACCAAACTTTCCTAATTTTTTTCATTTGCTTTATTTTTGAGACCTGATATAAAAAAAATGAATCTACAGCATAGAAAATTTTATTTCCATCTCATTCCTACATGCCACGAACTACAATTTGAGCCATTTCCGAAAAAAATCAGTATAAAACAAAAGCTTGTAGCACAGGGGTCTAAAAAACCAAATTTTCAACATTTTTCTTATTCTTCTTATTTTTCAACGACTGATATAAAAAAAATTAATCCATAACATAGAAAATTTCATTTCTTATCTCAATCCTACAGGCCACGAGCTTCAGTTTGAGCCATTCCGGAAGAAAATCGGACTAAAACAAAGGTTTCCAGCATAGGGGTCTAAAAACCAAATTTTTCCCTTTTTCTCTATTATTTAACCACCGATATCAAAAAATTGAAATTGTGTCATGGAAAATTATATGTTTTATCTTAATTCTACATGCCAAAAGCTTCAACTTGAACCATTCCCGAAGAAAATCGGACTAAAACAAAAGCTTCCAGCATAGGGGTCTGAAAAACCAAAAATTTTCAACATTTTTCTTATTTTGTAATCGCTGATATCAGAAAAATAAAACTGTGACATAGAAAATTGTGTTCATTATCCTAATTCTACATGCCAAAAGATTCAATTTCAGCTATTCCCAAAGAAAATCAGAGTAAAGAAAAGCTTCCAGCGAAGGGGTGTAAAAAACCAAATTTTCCCCATTTTTTCATTCACTTTATTTTTTAACACCTGATATCAAAAGAATGGATCTACAATATAGGAAATTTTATTTTCTATCTCATTCCTACATGCCACGAACTTCAATCTGAGCTATTCTCGAAAAAAAATCGGTATAAAACAAAAGCTTCCAGCATAGGGATCTAAAAACCAAATTTTCAACATTTTTCTGATTCTTCTTATTTTTTAACGACTGATATAAAATAAGTAAACCTATAACATGAAAAACATTATTTCCTATATCAATTCTACATGCCACGAACTTCAATTTGAGCCATTCCAGAAAAAAATCAGACCAAAAGAAAAGCTTCCAGCATAGGGGTCTAAATAACCAAATTTTTAAGTTTTTTCTTATTTCCTAACCACTGATAACAAAGAACTATTGCTACATCATAGAAAATCTTATTTTTGATCTGAATTCTGCATCCCAATAGCTTCAATTTGAGCCATTTCCGAAGAAAATCGGAATTAAACAAAAGCTTCCAGCATTAAGGTCTAAAAAACCAAATTTTCCACATTTTTCTTATTATTCAACCACTGATATCAAAACAATAAAACTGTAACATGGAAAATTTTATTTTTTTATCTCAATTCTAAATGCCTATAGCTTCAATTTGAGCCATTCTCGACAAAAATCGGACTAAAAGAAAAGCATCCAGCATAGATGGGGGTCAAAATAGGCTGTGGTTACGTGTATTAAATTTCAGTACAAATAGCTGGAATGCTGGATTTCTTCGGTATACATAGAAACTGCTGTCTGACTTACCAAATTTTCCTCATTTTTCTTATTTTTAATTTTTGGTATTTAAATTGGAAGCAGATTCTTCCCAAGGATCCCATTATTTTTCTTTGCTAATGAGTGGTCACTTTATGGGGCAAAAAGAAAACCTCAAGGTCGTAGATTGAATAATTTTTTTGTAGGCGTGTTCAGGGACGTACAGACGCGTGCTCGAGATTATAAGGGTTTCGTGGGTTGATTTAGAACCAGTATATTTAGATTATTCCATTTTTCAAAGAAGAAAAAGGTAATAGTCCAAACCAGTAACACATTTCTACAAAATTGCTAACTTCGTCAAATTTGTAAACTATATTCAAGTAAGATAGATATCTTTTGGTAAATTGAGTTAACCATTAACACCTTAATTAGCATAAATCTCAAGTATTCATAGGCAAGTCTGCAGATTGGATCAAATTTTTGCTTAATGTCTGCCTTTTAAAATTTCTTAAAGATCGAAGTGAAATCTACTTTCTCATGAAATTTTTTTTTGTAGTCAAAAAGGAACACCGAAAAAGTTCACAAATCAAAATTAGACTTCGAGACTACCTACTTTTCCGGTTCATTAGAGACAAATGTACAATAAACGTACAAACAAAAAAGAAAAAATAGGGAGATAAAGAAAAAGTAAAAAAAAGCAACCACACACTCTCTCTTTTTTCCGTCTTTTTTATACTACTGGGGACCAACATGTTTCGAAGCCAATTGAGATTTCACCATCAGGGGTAATTTACAGAATAACTACAGTTATAAATAATGAAACATATATTAATTGAATTCAAATATTACCTGAAAGTATGAATAAAACATTTTTCATCATTAAATGTTGTTCGGACAATCCTTCCATTTTCTTATTAAAATCAAAAATCTTTAAGATATATGTGAAACTCACTTTCTTATGAAGATTTTTTTTTATTGTTCTAAAATAGAAAAAACTAAAGTTATGTGTATTTGTACATGGCAGTCTTTTTCAACCAAATTCAAAGATATTTGTTAAATTTATTGGTATTTTCATTGATAGTTTCTTTGTTATCTTTTTTTGTTAATGTCAAAAAATTTCCTACGAATCCCTAAAAATGTTCAATATTGATCAAGTTTACTAGTTTAACGAATTCCATTCATTTAAAATAAAATATTGTGCAATCGAAAACCTTGAGAAATTAATAAATTGAGAATTGAGCCTGCCAATTGTCAGCATTCATTTTTTTAAACTTTTCAAAACTTGCTCTATCAATAAACAATGAACAACGGCATGTTTCTTCGATTGGAGCTGAAGAAATTTCAAGCAAGACACATGTTTAAATCTAAAAAAATGTGCAGTTAGCACAATCCAAACACAGTAAATTCCGAAATATCAAACTGTTGCATTTCATCCTGATTATCAACTTCGGATCAACATGATCCATCTTTTCGGATCCAGTAGTACTTTTTTCAGGACTTTATTCACATCTGTTGAGTGGCAGTTGTTATAATTTTCCTTGAAAGTCATAGGCTAGTCATGACTGACATAATATTTATAAAACTAAATCAGGAATTGTTTTTCTTTCTAAAAGTGATTATATAGATCAACCTTGTTCCGACTATCACTTCTGGAAAATTTAAAACTTCCTAGGACCAACAAGGAATGTTTTAGTAAACGTTGAATTTTTCCACAAAATACATAAATTTCCGACTTAAAAAAATCAATTTTCAACCAAATAGTTACATTTTCAACAAAGAAAGATAAATTTTAAACCGAAAATGGAATAGTTAAGACTTCAGTTAAAAAATTAATTTTAACTAAAAAAATGAATTTTCAAAAATGTAATTAAATTTTCAACCAAAGAGATGAATTTTTAACTAAAATGATGAATCTTCAACCAAAAAAAAAAAAAATGAAGTTTTGACACATGAGTTAAACTATCAATCAAATAGTCGAATTTTCAACCAAACAGATGAAATTTTAACCAAGAATATTCGTTTTCTACCAAAAAAGGCGAATTGTAAACAAAATATATGAATTTTTAACCAAATAGTTACATTTTCAACTGAGAAAGAATAATTTTCAACAAAAAATGGAATAGTTGAGTTTTCAGCTAAAAAAATTATTTTTAACAAAAAAAAGACTTTTGAAGAAAGTAGTCAAATTTTCAACCAAAGAGATAAATTTTTAACCAAAATGATGAATCTTCTACCAAAAAATAAATTTTCAATAGAGGAGTTAAGCTTTCATCCAAGTAGTTAAACTTTCAACCAAGCAGATGAATTTTCGAACAAGAATATTCACTTTCTACCAAAAAGCCGAATTAAAAAAAAAAATACATCAATTTTCAACCAAACAGTTGAATTTTCAACAAAAAGTGGAGTAGTTAAATTTTTACTTAAAAAATTATTTCACAACCAAAAAAACAAAATAATTTTCAACAAGATAGTTAAATGTTCAATTAAAGAGATAAAATTTCAACTAAAATGATGAATCTTGAACCAAAAAAATGAATTTTTAACAAAGAATTTCATCTTTCAACCGAATAGTTTTATTTTTAAACAAAAATGTAATAGTTGATATTTTAACCAAATTAATAATTTAATATTAAATCAAAAGCAGTTAAATAAAACCAAAAAAAGACGAATCTGCAATCAAATAGGTAAATCATCCACCAAAACGGATTAATATTCCACCAAAAAGTTGCATTTTCAGCCAGGAAAGACGTACCAGTAAAAAAAATTCAACCAAATTGTTTAATTCTTGAGCCAAAGAAACGAATTTTCTAGAAAAAAGTTGAATTTTTAAGCCGCAAATATGAGTTTAAAAAAAGAGTAATTTTCTACTCAAATAGTTGAATTTTCTACTAAAACACATTAATTTTCAACCCAAAAAGACGAATTTTCAACTAAAAAAGATAAATTTTCAAACGAAAATGGAACAGTTAAATTATTAGTTGGAAAAATTAATTTTTAACTAAAAGAAAAACGAATTTTCACGAAATTAGTTAAATTTTTAACCAGAGATCAATTATCAACTAAAATAATGAATTCTCAAGTAGAATAGTTAAACTTTCAGTGAAAAAATTTATTTTCAACCAAAAATAAATGAATTTCAACAAAAAATAAATTAATTTCAACAAAATAGTTAAATTTGCGTGCAGAGATGAATTTTCGACTAAAAATAATCAATCTTCAACCATAAAAATGAATTTTTAACCAAGGACTTCGACCATGTAGTTGAATTTTGAACCAAAATAGGTGAATTATCAACATCAAAAGAGGAATTTTCGACAAAATGAATTTTTCAACTAAAAAATATAAATTTTCAACCAAACATGGAATAGTTATATTTTTAGTTAAAGAAATTAATTTTCAACTAAACGAAAGAGGAATTTTCAGAAAAATAGTTAAATTTTTAATCAGAGGTGAATTATCAACCAAAATAATGAATCATCAACTGGAATAGTAAAACTTTCAGTAAAAAAATTGATTTTCAACCAAAAAATGAATGAGTTTTAACGAAATAGTTTAAATTATGTCCAGAGATGAGTTTTCGACTAAAATCATGAATCTTCAACCATAAAAATGAATTTTTAGCAAAGGAGTTCAACCATGTAATTGAATTATGAAACAAGATAGTTGAATTATCAACCTAAAAAGAGGAATTTGCAACAAAACAATGGAATTTTTAACCAAAAAGGATGACTTCTTGACAAAATTGTTGAATTTTCAACATAATATTCAAATTTACAACCAAAAAGAATTAAATTTCAACCAAAACTAATTGTATTCTCAACCAAAGAGATGAATTTTCAACCAAAGAGATGAATTTTAATCTATAATGATGAATCTGCAACAAAAAAAATTAGTTTTCAACCAAGAAGATTACCCGTTTAGTGACATCTTTTCTAGGTTTTTTTAAAGATGTCGTTTTTAATTGACCTAAGTATTATAATCATAAGACCCTCATGCCAATGCAAAAAGCTTCAAAAAGCAATAAGATAATTAATTTTTTACCAAAAAAGATGAACTTTTAACCAAATAGCAAAATTTTTGACTATGAAATATGAATTTTCAGCCACATAGTTGAATTTTCAACTAAAAAACATAACTTTTAAACCAAAAATGGAATATTTAAATTTTCAGTTAAAAAAATTATTTTCAACCAGAAGAAATGATCTTTCAACGAAATAGTAAATTTTCAATCAAATAGTTTAATTAAATTTTGATCTAGAAAAGATAAATTTTTAATAGAAAATAGAATAGTTAAATTTTCAGTTTGAAAAATTAATTTTTCACCAAGAAAATAAATGTTCAACAAAATAGTTCAATTTTTAATATTAATTAATTGTTTTCGGCTTTTTGCGACCCTCAGTGATAATACTACTTTTTGTTTTTTGTGGCTTTGGGGTCCGTGAATGATGAAGATTTTAATTTCCATCAAACGTTTCGGGGCCCTCTTCAGTGATCAAAGAGATAAATTTGCAACTAAAATGATGAATATTCAACTAAAAAATTTAATTTTTAACAAAGGAGTTCAACCATTGAGTTGAATTTTCAACTAAAAAGGATGACTTCCTAATATAAATGTTGAATTTCCAACATAATAATTAAATTTTAAATCATAAATAATTAACTTTTAACCAAAATAGTAGGATTTTCACCCAGAGATGAATTTTCAACTATAATGATGAATCTTCAACAGGAATAATTTAATTTTCATTAAAAAAATTAATTTTCAACGAAAAGAAAAAACGAATATTCAACTCTGGAGATTAATTTTTCTCTTCCTAAAAGTGTTTCTATAGATTTACCTAGTTTCGACTCCTAATTCTGGAAGATTTACAACTTCCTAGGACCAACAAGGAACGTTTTATAAAATTTTGAATTCTAGTGTGGGAGAAAAATTTCAATTTTCCTGTATTAAGCTCTGGAAATATATATTTTTTAACTCGAACCTTCATTTAACAGCGATCTCGCGTATGCCCTGCGATGACCGTGAGGCTCTTCCAAGAATTTCTATGATGTAAACAGTCTGGCTCGTATGAACCATTTCCAGTAGGAATACATGATATTAATTAACTGTATTTTATACAAATGTAGATTTTTGTTATCATAAAGGATGAACCTTTTTTAATAATGAAGACTAATTAATGAAAAGAGAATTTTCCGCGTTTATTTAAAAGTAAATGCGAAATAGTTCTGCTATAAACGAGTAACTATAAGTTTTTGCTAGAATTCGGACACTTTTACAAAATAGTAAAACTAATTACAAATTTTTAGGGTTGATTTTTTTGGGTATTCTTTTTCAGTACACAAAAAATTTTCATGAGAAAATAGATTCTACTTTGATCTTTAGGAAATAATTACAAATTTTTACAGGTGATTTCCAAAAAGTTGAGCATTTAAGACAATGAGATCTTCGAGCAAAAAAGAACTTTCCAAATCAGTCGAAATATATATTTTTTTAATTAGGTCTAACGCTACAGGGCATGAAAATATAAAACTAAGAGGTCAAAGAATGCATTTATGTTGGGTATGCAATTTTGGGTGGGCCGAAACAATTTTTTTCTAGTTTTTTTGTATGGCTAGCAAAAATTTTGTACATATCAAAATGAGTCTTATGATCTTTTCCAGATTTTTAAAAAGATATGTTGAGTCAGCAGAAACTTTTTTAAGTTTGAAACTTTGAAAACAGTGATTTTTTCGATAAATTTCAATGATGTGTCACCACTTCTTCATCGAATCAGTTTTCACTGTAAGAGTTTATTTATTTTCACGTAACAAATAATTTTGAAAAACTTTAATTGCAAAAATAATTGTGGTGATGAATAAAGTTACGTAGAATATCATTTTCATTTGAAAATCGATGTTTCGAAGATAATCAAAAATGGTACGAAATTGTAAATTTTTTTATTATCCTTTTTAGAGATCTTTTAGCACCTAAAAATATATGTAAATTTCGAAGAAAGAATTAAGATATTTATAAATGCAATTTTGGCATATCATTAAGTAAAATATTATTGTTCCAGCTTCAAAAAATTTTCGTGTCGCGAGCTATTTCGATATTTTGATATAGTTTTTTGTATTTATATCGAATTTTTGGTAGGACTAGCAAAGAACTTTTTTTCATTGAAGGTGTATTAGTCAAAGACGAATGAAATAATTTTCGCACGTACATGTCGGTGTGGTATTCGACATTAATTAAACAAATTTTCGTCTTATCAGTTTTTAAAATGAAAAATAATATAATCAATTTATTGACAAACTTTCTACTATTACGGAGTTTTCCTCGACGGAGATTATGGAAAAAATTGTATTTCTTTAGAAAATAGACGTCAAAATTCAGACTCTTATACCTATGTAGGCAAATCTTTTTTTTTTTAAATTGGAAAAAAACGTGTCGCCTAATTGCCTCTAAAAAACAACATATATATCGCCGCTGAGAGATTCTGCGACTTGAAGTGTATAGGACCTGTCTGATTTGAAATGGATTCGGTCTTTCAATCATTTTTTACAGGTGGAAAAAGTGAACTTTGGATCACAGTGAAAAATAATACTTTAAAATATTGCACCTTAAATTTAGAGATGAAGTTTAATTCAGAAAAAAATAACGTTGAAAACATTCAATTTTAGATCACTTTCGATGGTGTTCAATCAATAATGCTTCACTAAAAAAACTAAAATACTCTCTTCTAAATTCCCCATCCCATTTCGAAAACCCACCCTACATCATTATCAAAACAAGCCACAACAAATGAAAACAAAACGACCCTTCATCGAACACTGCAATTAATCAGCTACATCCAGTCAACAGCTCTCGAAAATGAGACCTCTAAAAAATGTTTTCCCAATTCCCACATCCCAGCGTATAATGCAAACACAGCACGGATGAAAAAAACCCCTCGAAAACAAAATTTGATGGTTCTTCCCCTCTACTTTAGGAAGAGATATATTTCCCCAAGAAAAAAGCGACACACCACCCAAGAGCAGAGCGACCCTCTAAATCTAAACTAAATAAAGCAAACCGAGATTTTCATTCAGGTAGCTGAGAGTTCAAACGAGGGAAATTCGCAATATTTTTTTTACCTTCACAAACTTGAAAACTTGCTCTCCATGATGTCTAAACATCCCATTTTTTTCCTTTTGACTAGATTTCCCAATCAATCTCTTGTCGGAAGACCTTCACAAACTTGGAAACTTGCTCTCTATGATGTCTAAACATTCGATTTTTTTCCATTTGGCTAGAGACGAGTCGATTGTAAGAAATTTTGCGAGGCGTCAGTTGCTTTTCCTAATCGATCTCCGAGCCGAAAAAGAAAGAGAAAAGAATGGCCCATGGGGAAAAAAAATGAGAAAGTTCGGAAATTTTGAATTGAACGAGTCGTTACGCTTGGATAGTTTGGATTGAAGAAGCAGCTGGCTTTGGGCGCGAGAGCCCTGCTTTACTTTAATTTACTCTGCCTGAAGAGCCATGAGCCAAGGCATCTGTCGCCGAACACGCGAAAAACGAAAACATCAGCTGTGCGACCTGCAAAGGATGCTTGGTTCTCTGACTGACTGGAACTGTGTACTATGGATTACAATGGAATTGATAATAATTGGGGTAATGGGATGGATGCTATTTGAGGACCGGTGAAAAACATTAAGGAATTTTATTCAATTAGGAGATTGTCTGCATTACAGAAAGAATTCTTGACAAAGTGCAAGATTCATGGGGGCGTTCCAAAAAAGATATTTGACATTAATAAGAAAGTTTGCTTTGATTTTAATAACAAAAGAAACGAAGGAACCTTTAATGAGATAACTAATAAATTTAGGTAATCTATCTTGAATTTGGTTGTAAAATATTGTCATACACAAAGACACAATCTAAATGAGAACATTAAGAAGACTCTAAATAAATTGAATAAACAGGTACCATTTCACATCATCAAAGAATCTCTTCTAAAAGAAACTGAATGACATAAATAGAAAAGCATTGAAAAATAATAAAAAAACATGAATAAAGATTTGAAAACATTCTCAATATCCAAGGTGATATACAAAAATTGACTGAATATTCACTTAACTCTTTTTCAAGACCATTCTGACCCACGGTTTTTTGAATATTTGAAACGTAGAGATTCCACAAAATGTAATTAACATTCAAAGGTTGGGTGAAGGCTTTAGTAACAAATATAGCAAAAAAATTATATTTAATTCCTTAAAATCATTAAAGACATTCAAGCTTATATTTAAAAAAAATTAGAAACAAATTTCTTTTAAAAATGTCATCCTGATTAATGATTACTAAGGCTGATAAAGGAAGTATTGCGGTTGCGATATTAAAAAATGTTTATAATAAAAAAATGATGCATATTTTGAATGATAAGGATAGTTTTATAGTCATTTCAAGTAATTCAACAGGAATGCTTCAAAAAAGCACATTTAAAATTCTAGATAGATTAAGGGCATGTCCAACAGGAGTCACGAGACCAAACTAATTCTCGATCTTTAATCTTTATTTTTGGAACGATTTACTCTTTCTGGGAATAAAATATCGCTCTAAAGCTTTGCGAAATGCAAAAGGAAACAGTACCTTACGTTTGTATACATCATTTGGGTGGAAATTTGTAAACAAATTATCTCGAAGAAATTAAAACTGGAGCAACGTCAGAATTTTTTTTCAAACAACTTATATCCACACAAAACGAGATATCAAGTTGAAATTTTCGGAAATGACATAAACGGCACTAAGGAAAGTTTTTATGGTCCTAATTATTTAGCAGTTGAAAAACAAAAATTTAATGAAAAACTAAATTTGGAGAATTACCGACCGTGAGACGGCCTACATAACGAAGTTCACAATGACAGAAAGTGACATGCTCTTAAGGATTCGAAAATGTATGGGAAATAATACTGAAAGGTGCGATATTGACACAATTCATACTAATATATCTTTGGCCTATGGCCTGATTAGAGCTCATAAAGTAGATTTCCCTTTACGACCAGTAATTTCGACAATAGGTTCACCCATGAGAAAATTAGATTAGCAAAATTATGAAGGAATCAGTAACCGTTTCGGGAAGATCAATGAAAAATAGTGCTGCCTTTCTAAAATTATTTGAGAATGTTAAAATACCAATAAATCACATTTTTGTTTCTTATGACATACAATACCCATGATCCCTAACATTCCATAAGAAAGAGTTAAACTTGCCATGGAAAAAAGATGGGATATGATCAAACTTCATAGTAAGATTTCCAAAAAACAATTTTTTGATGCTATTGAATATGTTTTCAATTCCATTTATTTTAAAATCAATAGTACTTTTTATAAACAGAGATTTGGAACTCCTATCGGCTCGATCTTGTCCCCAATTCTTGCTGAATAGAACATTTGGAAAATGAAGTTTTTGATCAAATTAATTTTGAGTTGGACTTTCATGCAAGAGCCGGAAATAACGGATAGTCAAAAAGTCTATTTTTGATTTGTGAAATTTTTGGGTGTTCCCTTTTTGGTACACAAAAAATTTTCATAAGAGAGTAGATTTTATTTCGATCTCATGAAAAAAAAAGAAATATGTTGATAATTCTGTGCTTTCTTAACATGCACAAAATGTGGATACCCTACTTAATATTTTTAATAGTATATGGTACGTTCAAGGTTACAGTTCACTGTTGAAATTGAAACGAAATGTAGATTGAATTTTCTTGATTTGACTTTAATAAAAACTGATGAAAATTATATTATCACTGATTGGCACAAAAAAAACAATTCGTTCGGCAAAGACACTAAATTTTAATTCTAATCATTTCATTGAAAACAAAATATGAGTTGTAAAGAATTTAAGTGATAAAGCTCTTAAATTAGCTCACCAAACATTCCATGAAAAGAATATTGACTTATGCAAACAGATTTTTTTTGCTTGTTAAAATTTTGTATCAAGAGAATAATTTAAAAAAAAGAGAGAGTTCATGGAAATGATATTTATAAAGAGAGAAGGTAACCAAGCTAATAATTTAAAAAGAGATCTTTCGAGATACAACAAAATTTGGGATGAAGTCATTGATTGGATACATTGACTGTAGTTTTGGTCAGAATTTTGCCTACGTGCAAATCAATTTTCAATTAAAGAATGAAATAATTGATTTTGGTTTTTATTCAGAATGCTTGCCTGTGTGAAAATCATTTTAAAACAAGGAATGAAATATGTAGCAAAATAACAATTGCTATTAATTATCTCTTTTTATTTTCAGGTTATAATGGTTTTCTAATATAATAATGTTTTCATTATCTGCACCTGTTGTTTTCCTATAAATCATCCCTATGAGAAAGTCTAAACTGAATCCAATTTAGAGTTTCTTGTCAGGGATAATTTATAGGAAAACTACAGTTGTAAATAATGAAACATATTTTAATTAAAGTTCAATTATTACCAAAGAATGAAAATAAAGAAATTAATATCAAATGTTGTTTGGCCAATTTTTCTATTTTCTTGTTAATATAAAAAATCTTTAAGATCGAAATGAAAGCTACTTTTTGATGAAAATTTTTGTGAACTGAAAAAGATCACCCGAAAAGATCACAAATCAAAAATAGACCTCGAAACTATCCACTTTTATGGCTCATTACAGACAAGTGTACAATAAATGTACAACAAGAAGAAAAAAGAGGGAGAAAAAGAAAGAGTCAACCAAACGAACCTCTCACTCTTTCTTTTCTCCGTCTTTTTTATACTATTACTACTACTTTTATACTACTTATACTTCAGTTGAAAATTCATATATTTTGTTTAAAATCCGCCTCTTTTTGGTAAAAAATTAATCTTCTTGATTGAAAATTCATCTCTTTGGCTTCAAATTGCACTGTTTTGCTGAAAATTGATCTTTTGTAGCTGAAAATTCATGTATTATCAACTTTTTTGTTAAAAACTCGCCTTCTTGACTTAAAATTTTAACAATCTGGTTGATTTTATTTCTCTCTTGACTGAAAATTCAATTATTTTGATGAGAATTATTTTTTTGGTTGAATATAACTGTTTTTGATCCAAAATTAAATTACTTTTTAGTTAAAATATCAACTATTACATTTTTTGTTGAGGATTCATCGTTGAGAATTAAACTTTTTTGGATAGAAATTTTATTTTTTGGTTGAAAGTAAACTTTTTTGCTGAAAATTCGGCTTTTTGGCTTGAAACTGCAACAATCTGGTTGATTTTTTGTCTGTCCTGACTACAAATTCAACTATTTGTTGAAAAATTGTTTTTTGGTTGAATGTAATTGTTTTTGATTTAAAATAAAAATATTTTTTGACTGAAATATCAACGATTACATTTTTGTTAAGAAGTCACCTTTTTCGTTCAAAGTTTTTTTTCAATTGAAGAAAAATTCATGTATTTTGTTAAAAATTCGTCTTTTATTGTAAAAAATTATCTTCTTGGTTGAAAATTCATCTCTTTGGTTTCAAATTTACCTATTTTGTTGAAAATTCGTCTTTTTGGTTGAGTTCAACTGTATTTGATTCAAAATGAAAATATTTTTTGGTTGAAATTTCAACTATTACCTTTTTCATTAAGAATTCATCTTTTTTGTTTGAAAGTTGAACTACTATGTTAAAAATGTTTTTTTTTTGTGTTGGAGATTCATTATTTTAGTTGAAAATTCATCTGTTTCGTTGAAAAATTAACTATTTTTTAACATTTTTTTTTGGTTAAACGTTCATTTTTTAAATGAAAATTCAACCATTCCATTTTTGGTTAAAAATTTACATTGTTTAGTTAAATATTCAACTATTTGGTTGGATATTTCTCTTTTTTATTTGAAAATTCATGTATTTTGTTGAAAAATTAACTTCTTCTAAAAAAAATGTCTGTTGAAATTAGAATATTGTAAATCTTCTAGAAGTGGAAGTCGTAACTAGATAAATCTAAAGAAACACTTTTAAAAAGAAATAATTAATTTTCAGCGCCAAAGAGATTTATAGCTTAGAATAGGAAAGCTGAAATTTTTCTTCCACACTGAATTTCAAAATTTTCTAAAACATTCTATCACTCCATCTATCACTATCTATCACTCGAAAGTTATGAATAAAGTTTTGTAAAAATTAAATTCGGATATATATTTATAAAATACAAAAGTAACTAAAAAAGTAACGATCGTTACTTTTTTGGGAAATGCAACTAAGAAAAAATTACATTTTGAATCGGTAGCGACAACGAGAACAAGTTACTTTTTTCGTGATGTTACGGTAACTATAACTAGTTCCTTTTGAAAACTAACTCACCATCACTGCTAAAAGTGACTTGAAAAAAAGTGACTAAAAGTAACTTAAGTGACTGTGTGGCAGCCCTGTCAGTAATCAATATTTACATCGGAATAGGCGTCATTAAAAATATGATTTGTATTCAGACATCACCCAGGAAAAACAAGTTAGAGGAAAGTTATGTAACGGTTAGATAACAAATGTTACAAAATAAATGCGTACTTGTGGGTTGATTTAGAACCAATCTATTCAGGTCATTCCATTTTCCTAAAAAAAAGGTAATAATTCAAATCAATAACACATTTATAAAAAATTACTAACGTTCTCAAAATTTTTAAAAAATATTTAAGTAAAATAGATATCTTTTGGTAAATTGAGTTAATCATTCACAACCTCAATTAAAACAAATCTTAAGTATTCATAGGCAACCCTGCAGATTGGAACTCTCTCTTTTAAAATTTCTTAAAGACCGAACTAAAATCTATTCTCTTTGTGAAAATTTTTTGTGTACTGAAAAAGAACACCCAAAAAGTTCACATTTGGATGCATCTAATTTTGGAGGCTTGACGAATTAAACACGCTGTCACTCGCATTGGAGTAAAATGAGAAAAGTTTTTTGAGTTCGGGGTCTTTGATGTTTTTCGACCTCGTCCCACTTGGATCTCAATTTGAGCCCCTTTGCCCTTCGGTAACTTCACCCCAGGGAAAAGGGTGACTTCTCTCTGGAAAGGTAGTAGTTAAATATGAATGCACCCCTTATGTTCCAGCAGGGTTTTCATCCAAACGTAAATGGTGTGAAACTAGAGGAAGTCATTGTCAAAACTGTCCAATTCAATAATTAAATATACTCAAGAGAGAATTTAAATACTGATTTTAATTAAAATTTCATTGTAAGATACCCCAAGACCCTAATCTCTCTTAATTGCTTTTGGTTTATTGGCTTGCTCTTCCTTTCTCGATTAAAAAATTACAAACAATCGAGGGGTTAATTACACGCATTTTTGGTGTACACTAAATTGCAAGATTGCATTTAAGTAATTTCAATGAATTTTTACAGAATTTTAAGGAATAAATTGAATTTTATTTCAAAGGATTGTAAAGAATTTTGTAGGATTTTCAAAGCTTTCAAGGGATTTCTAGAGAAATCAATTCTAGAGAATGAAATTTGAAGGGGTTCCTAGCGATTTCAAAGATTATTTCAAAGGTTTTAAAGGTATTTCAAGGAATGTTAAAGATTTCTAGGATTTTGGACGGTTTTTTAGAGAAATTTAATGAATGAGTTCAATTTAATTTATGTTCAAGGTATTTCCAATTATTTCTGCTCATTTTGATGGATTTTTACGATTTCCAACGATTTCAAGGGATTTGAGGGGATTTGAACAATTTCAAGGAATATGCAGTAATTAAAAATATTTCAAAGTATTTTAAACATTTTAAGTTATTTTAAAAGAACTAAAGAATTTCAAAAGATAAAAATAATTTTAAAGGATGCCAAAGAATTTTGTAGGATTTCCAAAGATTTGAAAGAATTTAATACAATTTGACAAGAATTGAGAAATTTTATAGGAAGTTGTCTTGAAAAAAAGGAATTTTCCTCTTGCCTGCTTTTTTCAACAATTTCAAGGAATATGAAGTAATTAAAAACATTTCAAAGTATTTTGAAGATTTTAAGTTACTTTAAAAGATTCCAAAAAAATTCAAAACATTTGAATTATTTCAAGGAATCACAAAGAAATTTGTAGGATTTTCAAAGTTTTGAAGGGATTTATAGAGAACTCAATTCTAGAGAATGAAATTTGAAGGGATTCCTAGCGGTTTCAAAGGTTTCAAGGGATTTTAAGGTATTTCAAGGAATTTCAAAGATTTCTAGGGTTTTGGACGGGTTTTTAGAGAACTTTAATGAATAAGTTTAATTTAATTTATGTTCAAGGTATTTCGAAAGATTTCTACTCATTTTAATGGATTTTTACGATTTTCAAAGATTTCAAGGGATTTTAGGGGATGTCAACAATATCAAGGAATATGAAGTAATTAAAAATATTTCAAAGCATTTTAACCATTTTGAGTTATTTTAAAAGATTTCAGAGAATTTCGAGAAATTAACAAAATTTTAAAGGATGCCAAAGATTTTTGTAGGATTTCCAAAGATTTCAAAGAATTTAATAAAATTTCACAAGACTTGAGAAATTTTATAGGACCTCCAAGTATTTAAAAGATTTAAATGGATTTAAAAATATTTCCAAAGGGACTAAGAGATTTAAAAAGATTCCAAATGATTTTCATGGATTTCACTGAAATTTTAAGGGTATTTAAAGTTATCAACACTCAGAGAAAAAGTTGTCTTGAAAAAAAGCATCCTCTTCTTGTCTGATTTTTTCAACAATTTCAAGGAATGTGAAGTAATTAAAAACATTTTAAAGTATTTTAAAGATTTTCAGTTATTTTAAAAGATTCCAAAGAAATCCAAGACATTTGAATTTTTTTAAGGAATTTCAAAATAATTTGTAGGATTTTCAAAGCTTCCAAGGGCTTTCTAGAATGCTAAGTTCTAGAGAATAAAATTTCAAGCGATTCTAAAGGATTCGAGGGATTTTAAAGTATTTCGAGGAATATCACAGATTTCTAGGAATTTGAACGGTTTTTTCCGAGAACTTTAATGAAAAAGTTTAATTTAATTTATATTCAAGGGATTTCAAATGATTTATACTTATTTTAATGGATATTTACGGTTTCGAAAGAGTTCAAGGGATTTCAAGGTATTTCAAGGAATTTCAAATATTTCTAGGGATTTGAATGTTCTTTTGAAGAACTTTAACGAATAAGTTTAATTTAATTTATATTCGTCTAAACTAAATCAAACTTATTCATTAAAGTTCTCAAAAAAATTCAAATCTCTAGAAATCTTTAAAATCCCTTGAAATCTTTTAAATCTTTGGAGAGTCAATAAAATCCTTTAAATCTCGTGAAATACCGTGAAATGCATTGAAATCCCTTGAAATCTTTGAAATCGCTGAAAATCTCTTGCAATTCAATTTTATTTCATTTCATTTTCCAACTTAAATATCTTGAATTTCTTTGGAGTCTATTAAAATAATTTAAAATATTTAAAACCCTTTAAAATTTTTTTCATTCCTTCATATCTCTTGAAATCTTTGAAAATCGTGAAAATCGATTAAAATAAGTAGAAATCATTTAACATTCCTTGTGTATATGTCAAGTAAATTAAACTTAATCATTGTAGTTCTCTACAAAAAAAACGTTCAAATCCCGAGAAATCTTTGAAATCCCTTCAATAACCTTAAAATCCCTTGAAACCTTTGGAATCGCTAGGAATTCCTCGAAATTTCATTATCTAGAATTTAGTTCTCTAGAAATCCCTTGAGAGCTTTGAAAGTCCTACAAACTTCTTTGGAATCTTTTGAAATAAGTTAGAATCTTTAAAAGCCTTTGAAATTTCTTTAATTCCTTTCATTTTTTCGAATACTTGAAATCGCCTAAAATAATTTCTTTTTACTCCCTTAAGTTCTACAAAAATTCATTAAAATCCCTCTAAATCTTTGGAAATCGTAAGAATTTATTACAATAAGTAGAAATCATTTAAAATCCCTTGAATATAAATTAAATTAAACTTAATTATTAAAGTTCTCTAAAAAAAGTTCAAATCCCTAGAAATCTTTGAAACTTATTGAAATCCTTGGAAATTCAATAAAATCCTTTAACTCTTGTGAAATGCTTTGAAATACCTTAAAATTCCTCGAAACTTTTGCTTTCGAATCGCTAGGAATCCCTTGAAATTTCATTCTGTAGAACTTAGTTATGTGTAGAAATTCCTTGAAATCTTTGGAAATCCTACACAATTTTTTGAAATCCCTGAAAATCCCTTGAAATGTTTGAAATCCTCTAAAAAAAGTTTCGAAACCTTATGAAATTCGTTGAAATCCGTAAAAATATTCTGTAATCTCTTGAGAACCGATGAAATCTTTTAAACTTAGTTGAAATGTTTGGAAATCACATAAAATCTTTTTAAAAGCCTTAAGGGGAGGTTCTTTCAAATTTGTCCGAAAAGAAGGCTAAGTTTGGGAATTATTTGTGGCATGATGAAAAAACATAGAAACTTCCGGTTTTGACTGTTAAATGGGTCTTTTATTATACAATAGTAAGATATTTTTTCGTGACGAAATTCAAAATGGCGGCTGAAAAATGGCGGCTTTCGTCGACCTCTGCATGGAAAACATCGTCTCCGAATTTCAAGCC
>JAUMHM010131599.1:0-18775 GCA_032362435.1 Melikaiella ostensackeni
TGAGTGTCTCGCTCACTCTCATTTGTTTATATTCACACCTGTTAATGAGCAAAAGAGACAGACAAGATCTGTTTCACCGGGCCTGAAAAATACAGTCACTTCACATACAAAACAAGAGCGTACGCGGTATCAATATAGCCGACCAGTCAGTTGAGTGGCAGAGAGGTACAAGCGGAGGGCGCTGTGACGTCACGTGCATACCATCTTCATGCTAATTTACAACTAATACAGGATTGACTTATAACCTCGCTCATAACTAACTTAGAACTACAATTATCGTATCTATTCAGACGTTTTCAGTACAGCACGTCTGACTATGCACGCATTTATCACTTGGTTACAGCGTCGCGTACAGGACCATGTGAATTGTATTAACTGGGAAACATTGAAGATACATGTATGCTTATTAGATACATGTTTAACATTACTTGTTTTAGAGTTATTAGTATTTGATATAGTTAATTTATAATCATACATATTGACAGAACGATATTAATTAATTATCTTATTTCGGTCAATGTTTCTTTCGTTAAATTATCGGCATCAATTGATTCTTTGTCTACCCATGGTAACTCACTTCTCGTTAGCTTGCATTTTCTTCTTTATCGTCAGTGGTGTAATTATCATGAGTAGGCACACGAGTGAGGGAATGCAGTTAGTGTGCCTGGTTATGAGTGATCAATTATCACTAGTCTGTCTCAAAGTAGGTTGGGTAGCCTTTCGTCAGGCGTTGTAACAAAAATTTTTTCAAGTTGCGGATGTAACACACTCAGAAAAATATTTGTCTGAAATCAAAGAAACCCTTTCTTTTACTTAATTTTTTTCATTTAACCAAAAATAACTTAGAAATGAAGAAAATCATTTTTAAATCATGAAAACATTTCATTGGAACAAAGACCCATTTCTTTGAATCAAAATAAATTTTTTTGTATCAAAGAAAGTTTCTCTAATTCAAACAATCTTTTTTCTGAGTGTGTACTTTAATTTCAAACATTATCTACTGATTGTTTATATTACAAAAATATTTTATTATTTGTATATAACAATTGGGGATGACATGAATTGGAAAATTTATGTGTATGTGTAGTCTAATTTTATCTTTATCAATTGATCGAGCAATTTTAATACATATTGTATTTATAATATATATATACTCTAATAAAGCACCAGAATATTCTTGAGTTACTCTGTTGAGTAATTACTTCTTTAATACATTATTGATCAGTTTTCCTCTACTTGGGAAAAATGAGGGCCGTTTATACTCTGGTCTTGACCTTGGTGGTTATCTTTAATTCTATTGGTGAATAGTGACTATAATAATCTATGACTTAATAAATGAATGAATGAATGAATTAATTTATTCATTCAGTCACATTGTCGAGATTGAAGCTCCTATGTTTCCGCTCGCTTTTCGCGTTCTTCAAAATGAATGATTTTCAATTTTAAATCTTCAAAATTAAATTATTACAAAGAAGCATTCAAAATTACATCGTTTCAAACTATAAACACTCCAAATTAATAAATCGTCAATTGTAAAACTTAAGAATTGAAGAATTTCCAATTACAAATCTATACCTATAATTGAATAAATTTCAATCTTACACTTTCAAAATTGAACTATTACAAGAACAGATTCAAAATCACATCATTTCAAACTATAAACATAAAAAATTGTTGAGTATTTATGACTTATGACAGTTTATTAGTACACATCAGTTGGATATGTTATAGAATTGTTTTACCACTTGAAGCAACATGAAGTTGTTTCCTTTGCATGGAAATGCTTTATCGTTGATTTTCAAGTTATTAATTTTGCCCCTTTGAACTGATTTAATTTTAAAATTCGTGATGCACAATTCGAAAATTTATAATTTTTAACGACCTAGTTTGAAGATCCTAAGATGAGAATGCTTCAATTTTTAAACCAAGTTTGGAATTGTTCAATTTTTACCGCTTCAAATTTGAATTAATAAATTTCAAAAGTTTCCAATTAGGAAGCATAAAATTTTCAGTTTTTTCGGAATAATCAAACTTCAAAGGTTAAAAATATTTGAAATTTTTCATTTTTAAATGGTGAGATTGACAATGACTTTTTTTGGGATAGAAGTCCCATTTTTTAGTACAAAAAAGCTATCTAATCACTTTTAATGTCACTCGATACTACATGATATGATACTTATTAATAATATTTAACATCTCTAAAATTTATATGATTTTATTTTAAAGTTATAGTTTTGAATGCGCAATTCTAAAACAGTTAAGTCTTTGAGGCCCCGAAACAAAAGTTTTTTTGCTTTAAAAGCTTAAAAGCTTAAATTCGACAATATTTGGTTTGAAATTTCTCAATTTCTGGAGTTTTCCAATTTCAACTTTCACAATGACGGAGGCTACTCTTTTAAAATTGTACAATTTTGAATGTTTTATTTTGAAATAGTGTCTAATTTTGAAGTAAGTAATATTGGATGACTTTCAATTAATAGCCTTAATGATTCAACAATTTTAAGTTGAAATTCTCCTGAATCGTTAATAGCTTCAAATTCAAATACTCAAAATGTCAGGACTCAAATGTCCAAAGGGAGAAAAAAGAAAGAGTCAACCAAAACCAACCTCACACTCTTTCTTTTCTCCGTCCTTTTTATACTACTGGGGGCCCAACATGTTTCGAAGCCAATTTAGACTTCCTCATCAGGGATAATTTATAGGTAACACAACAGGTATAAATTATTTTTAAAAAATTGTTTGATTATTAATTATTATTTTCATCTGAAAATTAAAGAATCATCTATTATGGATATTCAATTCAGTTTTATAGTATATATTATATTCATTGTTTTAAAAAGCAAGGATTGGTTCCAATCTGCACGGTTGCCTATGTATAATGAAGATTTCTTTTAATTGAGATTTTAAAGATTAACTTAATTACAAAAAGATATCTATTTTACTTAAACATTTTGAAGAAAATTTTGATTACAATAGCAATTCTTAGAATGGTATTATGAGTTTAGATTATCACCTTTTTCTTTTGAAAAATGGAATAATCTGAACAGATTGGTTCTAAATCAACCCACTGGTAAGAGACATTTGCCATAGTCACTATTTTCAGGTATATCTGCCTGGGAAAATAACTTCTATGGCAAAAGTCACTTACGAGGATTTTCCGTTGGACAGTAAATATGTACTTCTCATCAGGCAATTTAGAGAAATTATCCTTACAAACGATGTATGCTTCTCAATTATTTTCACGCAATACAACCAATCTAATAAATTTACTGGGTTTTTCGGGAATCGTTTGATTATATAATTGAGCCATTTCGTATGTTGAAATTATTTCACCTGTTTCTTCGATTATTTGTAAGACCCATGTTTGTTGATCCATGGCTGTTACAGAAGTCTGGTTTTAAAATTTCATGACTTTTTCAGGTTTCCCAGGTCTACTTTTGAAAAAATTCCAGGTCTACTTTTTCAAAAAAATCCAGTCAATTAAATTCAATTTAAAAAAGTTCTACTGATGGCAGGCTTATTTACCAACAATTTTTTCTACAATTATTAAATAATGCAAATGTAAAGGTCTTTTCAACAATTAGTAAAGGTATGCAAAATTTTTTTCAACACAACCTGACCCGTCGGTTCGGTTCGGTTTTTTTTGGCTTCGGGTTGGGTCGAGATGGGTTATCGTGTCAGCCCGACAATCTGACTCAACTTGGAGCTAACCGCCCGTCCAAAGTCGAGAAATAATTGATAGAAAATAAATAATGAATAAATAATTGATAATAGATAGATAATTGATAACAGATAAATAATATTTATTTCTTCAATTTTCCATTTTATACTTAATAATTTATGGACACCGTGTAAAGTGATTAGAAGTAACCCTGGGTACTAAAGTATGGTCCATGGTAGTTAAGCCTGTGCATTGTAATTCTACACTGCTCGAGGATGCGCTGTAGAGTTTGAGGGTACTTGTAACTAAGCAATCAACTCATATGGTTATAAACATTGTGTATTTTTGGTTCACATACATTGCTGTGCAAAAGTTTCCGACTACACCTTTTTTGATGACTGATTAAGTTCCCTTAATTTTAATTATGTCAGAGCCAAAAAATTTTCTCTTCAAAGGGTCAAATGCTCTCAAAATTATGTATAAAGTGAGCCCAGGATGAAGCCAATTTGTCTATTTTTTAAGAAAATATTGCAAAACTAGTGTAGATTTCAATTTCTTCTTAAATTTTCAATAACTTTCGTAATAATAAATATTTTTCAATGTTCTTGAGTTTATTTTAAAGCTATTTCTTCACAATATCGCACTAGCTTCATCCTGAGCTCACTTTATACATAGTGTTGAGAGCATTTGTCTCTTTCAAGAGAAATTTTTTCAGCTCTGGCATAATTAAAATTTAGAGAACTTAATCAGTCATCAAAAAAGAGGTGGTCAGAAACTTCTGCACTATTCGCTACTTTGTACTTTCTCGGAAAATGGACCAAGCTGGTCTTTTCCGGATTCACCGAGAGCTCCGAGCTGTCGCACCAGAGCACTGCAATGCATAGCGCTGACCTTGTTAGACCCATCAATGTGTCCAGATGAGCCCCTCTGGCCAGGATTACAAAGTGATCCACATATCATCCCTGCGTATAATAACCCTCCTCATTGAGCTTTCGAAAGAGGCCGTCCACTACAATATATCACAGGACGGATGATAGAACACCTCCCTGAGGGCATCCCCGCGGTGCTACCGCCTTAAGACTAGACCTTCACCCCACCTGGTTCCGAGACGCCTCCGATGCAGCATGCTTCCTATCCAGCTTATTAGCTGGCTTAGCACGCCGCATCTCAAAGCCCTCTGGCAGATTTCTTCCGGAGGGCTATTGTTGAAGGTACCCTCTATGTCTAAGAAGGTTCCCACAGCATTCTCCCCCCTTTGTTTAAGCTGCTGGTCCAATTTTGTTATAACAGCATGAAGCGCAACTTAGACAGAGCAGCCTGCCTCAAGGGCGTGCTGCCTTCTATGCAGTGAAGAGGCCATGAGCACGTTCATCCCTGATATATCTTTCGACCATCTTCTCCAAATACTTTTGTTCGGGGAATGACGATCCTGTCCATGCCCTTCTGTAAAAGATTTGGGTAAACGCCATCCACCCCTGATGATTTGGAGGGGCGGATGAACCCAATGGCCCCTTCCACCTTATTAAATCTACGACCCTTACAGGAAAGTGCCAGTTGAACTTCTCCCTCTCCTAGTCCCAACATTCCTTCTCCCGGTAGGTTTGCATTCGCTGAAAACCTGGGAAGTGAACTTCCATCAGGTGGTTCAGGATTTCTTCTTCGTCGTCAGCAAACTGGCCATTTTCGAGCCTTATCATCCCGAGGCAAGCCTCCGGATCTTTTGCCAGGATCTTGTGGACCCTCGCTGCCTCTGGAATGCCTTCAGATACCTCGCAGAAACCCCTCTAGTCTCCCTGCCTATATATTCTGATGTTCTTCTTGTATTCATTTTCAGCCATCTTGTAGTTGTCCCAGTCTGAAGACAGTTTGGTTTTGTTTGCCCAATTGTACATCGCTTTAGTTTTTTCATGGAGCTTCGCAAGCTAGGTGTTCCACCATTCCACCTAGACTGTTTCCTAGATTTGATTGTACTTGTAGGGCATTTATTCTCATATGATGTGATCAGAGCCCTCCACAAAATATCCGCAGCGTGCTTTCACTCATCTATGTTACTATATTTCGTGCGAAATTCCGAAAGCCGAGAGAGAGAGAGAGAGAGAGAGAACTGGGCCCATCGCAATCCCCCTCTGATCGACAAGTTTCGGAGCGAGACGAGACGAGGGACTGCGGAATGAGTCAACTTGGCAATACAAGAAATAACATTTATTTCAATGATTTAATTTTTACAAGCTCCTGCATTTGCCTGCACCTCCAAACGTGTGTGCTTCAGTGCAGCCCGACCGGAAAAATCCACTCATGGAAAAAAATCCCGGGAGGAGCAAAATATTCAATAAAATATTTTACTCATCAGAACCTTGATCCAAACCGGATCTGTCTTAAACGGAGCCCTCATTGTTAATTTTTGTATTTGTGTCACCCGATTTGGCCCACGAGTAGCTAGGGAAATGAAAAACACTCCCTGCAGAGACCCATTTGCAGGGCGAGGGTCTACATACTAAGAGATTCGACCCAGTGTCCAAAAGTCTCGGTCAGAACATCTCTTTTGAGACTCCGCCAAATCCGCCTCGATTGAGGAGAACAAGCCGGGGTGTCAAAGGATTTGGTAACACTTGTGCCATTAAGACCTTGATACGGTGATTACATCTTGGCTTGGGAGCATGAGAACTCGCGCTCTTCATATTCCAGGAGGCTTTGCTATTACCCACTGAAAGGATCACTTCTTAGTTCAGGTCCCGCACATGAGAGTTCTTCAGTTCCCAGGAGCAGCCACACCTTGCGATATGGTCCCTCTATATCTTCTTCTCCAGGTTTCTCGTCCGATTAGACCCTTAAGCCCTCACGCCAACTGCAAGGACTCGTGATCCCCAGGAAAGAGTTGAATCTGATTACTGTATGAAAATGTGTTCCGCAGATGAGTGAAAGTAGACTCAATTTGCAGTAATTCCAGAAAAAGAACAATGCCCCACCTTTGATAATTCATAAGTTATGACCTCGAGCGAATAAAAAACTTCTCATTCCATTTTCTCGTAACTAAATAATAATATTTATGAATCAAACCTTATTTTTATCGATTTAAAATCTCAATAGCTAGAAAAAAATTCTCCTTTTTTTTTAAATTGAAAACTAGATTTTTTATCAGCATCTAAAGTTGAGAAAACGTGCCTCGAGCGAAAAAGATCTTACATTTTCTCGGAACCAAACAAAATTCAATCAAATTTCTCAGGGTTCAATTCAGTTCTGATTTATCTCGAATGTATTTTCACCTTTTTGAAAAAATTAAAAATTCAAGTTTTGAGAACATTTTTTTGTCTCTTCTGTCAAATCATGAAAATGTGGGTTAGGCCCTTATAGCATGTTACCCTTTACTTATTCTACTTATTCTCTTTATCGATGGTTTCAAAATTTATATTAATCTACTACCATTTCAACTTTAACGACAATATAATGAAGAAAATTTGTATTGTCTTTTTTGAGGGGATTTAAGGGCGTTCGAACCAGGCCCTAACCTCAAAATTAAATTGCCATATTTTACTCCAAAATTACTAGAATGACATCTTTGTTAGATACTTAGGGCTTACTCCTGTTTTGAATCAAGCCTGTATTCGGAGTGAGGAACTGGCTAATTTCAATACTTATTGTGAGTAGTATAGCTAGAGGGCTTCGAGGCACCGCAGTCGGTATAACAGTGACCGTTCATTTACCACAAGTCGAACACTCGGTCGGTAAGGTAGAACGTGGACATGTAATCTTGTCTCAGATAATAAGGATGGTCCTTGCAATACGGACCGAGTGTGATGTCCAAGTTTAGATAGGTGGCGTATGGTGGCTACCGAGAAATCCCCCCTTTGACTTCTAGGAATGTACATTGTCCAGAAGACTCCAGAAGCTCTATTGCCTCTGAGATTTTTTTTATCGTTAAAGTTTCTGGAATGCCTCAGTCAATAAACAGTAATCGAAATATCTAGAAATCTGGAACAAATTCGTGGTTCGCTTGTGGAGGTGAGTCCCTACAATACCGCTTTGGCTGCAGAGTGACAGACCATTGATTACAAATGTGATATTCAAATCGTTTTATTATTTAAAATTAATTATTTCAACTTTATACATGGAAGAAAATTTACAAATTTGAAATTTAAAAATAATTCAAAGTTACTGGAATGAATAACTGATTAATCTAAGTATTTCCGAGAGCGTGAAATTTCAAAATTCAAACTAACGATGCTTCTTCCTTCGGTGTAAGACGGGTTGCTGTACTACAGGTTTCAGAGAGAGAATCTATGACCCAATGATGCTTGTTGCTATGGTTAAGGCGGGTGGTTTCACTACAGGCTTGAGAGAATCTACGCCCTAAAATTGCTTATTTCTCCTGTGTAAGGCATGTTGCTTAACTACAGGCTCACGAGAATCGCAACCTAATGATGCTTCAGAACAAATGTTTGAAGATCAAACCCTTCAGAAATCTAACCTTCTAAAAACTTTAATGTCTGTTAACTTCAAATTTATGGTTTATTCAAAAACCTAACATTACAAAGCATGGTTTATATTTAGGCTAAGATCCCGACAGTCCATAATGGTTCGTGTTCGTGCTAACTTTTCGATACCAGCAGTAGATGGCGGAAAATGCAACTCATACATAACTCATACTCGAAGTGATCGAAATTTCCAGGAGGCTGGAGCGAATTCGTGGTTCGCTCAACGAGGTGGGTCCCTGCAAGACCGACCTAGTTGGAATGTTCTAGAATGTTATGAATCCTTATTGTAATCGAAGATTCTAGAAACGTAGGGGAATCTCGTAGCATCTACAAACTTCGATCTAATATTTTAGATAAATATACCTTCATTTGAAGTTCAAATTTTCTTGTCCCTGTCTTTAATTTTCCCATTCGTTTTATTTTTTTTTCTTGAATATTAGTCTACCTCAATTCAAGCCGACTTCATTTAACCTATAGATAAAATGCTCATTTATCTGTTGTTAAAAAAATGAGATTACTTCCTTGAGTAACACAACGCTCAAAGACTCTTAAAACCGTTGTGAATTTATGTTTTAATTACGTTTACTCTGGTCACAGTATAGATTAAGATTTCCTCTTGTAAAATTTGGCTGTCTTTTTTCCTTGAATAAATCAAACATTAAATTTTACATCAACTGAAGATTTATTTAAACCCATCCAGTTAGGTATTTTATGTATTTTTTCCGGTGTTGAATATCACAAACATCGTCGGGTTGAATTCTTAATCCAAATATCGCTTACTGTCAGCGGTTGACAAACGCAGACGTCTTTGGGCTGCAGTTTCAACATTGGACTTTATTCAAACATCATTGGGTTGAAATCAAATTTCTGCACTGGCCACACATCCTTGGGCTACATTCTTCAAATTTCGCGCAATCTCGTTTTTTTTAACAATAGATAAATAAGCATTTTACGTGTAGGTTAAATTAATTCGCTTGAATTCAAGTAGACTAATATTCAGAAAAAAGTGAAAATTAAAGTGAGGGTCAAGGAAATCTGAACTTGAGAAGAAGGTGTATGTACTTAAATATTAGATCGAAGTTTCTGGAAGCTTCGAGACTCCCAAAGCGCACATATGTTTATAGAATCATCGATTACTAATAGGGACATCTTGTTGAGGGAACCACGAATTCGTTCCAGCTTTCCTGAAATTTTGATCACTTTGAGTAATAATTAAGTTTAATTTGAATTTTCCGCCATCTGCGGAGCGTAGATTCTCCAAAGCCTGTAGTGAAGCAACCCGCCTCATACTGAAGGAACAAGCATCGTTAGGTCAAAGATTCTCTCTCTGAAGCCTGTATTGCAGCAACCCGTCTCACATTGAAGAAAGAAGCATCGTTGGTTTGAATTTAAAAATTTTACGCCCTCGTAGATACTCAGATAAATCAGTTATTCATTCTAGTAACTTTTAATTATTTTTAATTTTCAAAATTGTAAATTTACTTGAATGTATAAAGTTGAAATACTTGATTTCAAATAATAAATCAACTTAATTATGAAATTTGTAATTTCTGGTCGGTTACTCTAGAAACTTCAATGCATAGAAAATCGTTAGATATCTTATCCGTCGACGTTTCCAGAAGGTTAGATTTCTAGAAAGTTCGATTTCTAGGAGATTCATGTTCTTAAGGAAGTTTGGTGAAGAAGTGGGTGTGGGCGGTGCCGACTGTTGGCAAAACAGTTGTCGATCAGATACCGATGGCGACAGTGGCGCCATCTGTTGATCGCGGCTGGAACTACGTAGATGTCACGGAACCGGTGTAGCTATAATCAGTCACTGTTTCACCGACGTTTAGCTCGGGATTGAACCCCTCCTCAGAACCGTCATAAGTATACTACTATTTACCTAGAGTTTTAACTGAATTCACGATGGCGAAATCTGTTACCAGTAACAAATTATCGTTTGGTGGTAGCTTGGCATGTTGGCGGCGGCTGGAACTACGTAGGTGTCACAGAACCGGTGTAGCTAAAATCAGTCACTGTTTCACCGACGTTTAGCTCGGGATTGAACCCCTCCTCAGAACCGTCATAGGTATACTACTATTTACCTACAGTTTTAACTGAATTCACGGTGGCGAAATCTGTTACCAGTAACAATTTATCGTCTGGTGGTATCTTAGCATGGACACGAGATATTATTGACTTTGGGAACTTAGCACAGATATAAACCATACTTTGTGGTATTAGGTTCGGTTTTTGAATAAACCCAAAATAAGAGTTCCCTAGCTCACATTTATTTCAAGAATGTCCGATTACAACAGGGACTTCTAGCATTCTGCAATCTTCTAAGTAGGTCGGTCTCGTGGGGACCCACTTCGTTCACAGAGGCGTTTCAAAAACTTTAACAAAAAAGAATTTCAGAGGCAATAAAGCTGCATCGATCGAAACTTGTAGAAAAAGTACATTTTGGAAAGTGAAAGGGGGGATTTCCCGGCTGCCATCATACACCACCTACCTGAACTTAGACAATACACTCGGTCAGAATTGCAGGGATCATCTTTATTGACCGAGATAAGATTAAACTCCAGTTCCCTACATTACCGAACGAGTTATCGACTGTCGGATGATGACCAGTCACTGTTTTACCCTCCCTCTGCCAGGCAAAGTCACGCAAGTCGAATCCTCTCCCTCCTTTAATAATGTTACGTGACGATTTGAACTTCTTTCCTTGTTTTTTTCATTTCATTTTAAACTTAAATTCTTGTTTAGAATTATGTAGATATATCATTTTCAACACTTGTTTTTAATACGAAATTTGCTTTTCTCTTGAATTTTCAACTGCTTAAAATTTAATCTACAATTTTCTTCAATTTTCAACAGTTAAAAATTTGAAAAAAGCGAGTTTTGTAAGTGAATTGAATTTTTATTTGTAGAAATTTAACCGTCAAAAATTCAGTTTTCTTCAATTTTCAAAGGTTGAAAATTCTATTTACTTTCGAAATTCGCTCTTCCACTTTTCGATATTTTGTACCAAAGATTTTCGGCAACAATAAATATTTTTGTGAATACTCAAAAAATGGTGCAAATATCTAAAAACGGAAAAAATCATTTTGTAGAACTTCTTAGAAAGAAAAATTTTTCATCTATACTTCTTCCCGTACCTCGCATACTTAAAAAAAATTGAATTTCAGAAAAAGGATCACCATTTCTCTGAGTAAATTATCTTAATTTTCTTTGGAAAATACCGGAATTGCAAAAAGATTGTCCCCCTTTTTTTAAAAAAAATCAAAAAATATTTCGCACTCGATCTTTGAACTGCTTTTGGCAATTTAAAAAAATTAATACATCAATTTGAATAACGCTGCAAATGTGTTGAAAATGGTCACTTTTTATTTTTTCTTAAAATACAAATGTCGCCCATTTTTCTCGTGTGTTATTAAAAATATATTGTTTTTCATGAGAAAGCTAAAAAATTAAAGGAGAAAGAATAAGCATAACAGATGAAGCTTTTTTTTATTAGGATGGAAAGTACTGACAATTTAGAATTTTTTTTTCTTTTTAAAGTTCCTATGTATAATACTGAACAGAAAGAAAAAGTTTTTATTTTAAGAAAGAGAATTCTCTTCAAATTCAAATGGATCTTGTCTTAAGAATAAAAATAGGCTTAAATCTGACTTCATACAAATAAAAGAGTTGAATCATTTCTTAAGCCAGAAATAAGCTTAATTTATACTGTACTTCAATATATAATATCTAGGTATATTAATTTTTTCCAGTTTTATGGTTCAATTTTGGGTTATGTTTTTAAAAGAAGATTTCATTGACTCAAAGCAGGGTCTTTTTTCTTAAAAGAAAACTTTTTCTTTCTGTTCAGTATTAGATGAACTTCAAAAAGCCAAAAATTCAAATTATCACTACTTTTCACCCTGATAAAAAAAGTTCCATTGGCAGTTTCTTATAAAATTTATTCCAGAGAGTACGAAATCGAAGGAATTTTTTTGTTTCACGAAGACTTGAAATTCAGTCCATAAAATCGTTGATTTTTTTTAGCATTGTAAGGTTTCAATTGGTCTTGAGTCCATAATCTTCCTTTTTATTGCACTTTGTACTTCCGAAAAAAAATATAATTTAATAATTTTGTGTGATAAAGTTGAATGTTTTTGCTATAAAATATACACTTTGAATAGAACAAAAAATCCTTGGGTAAAAGTTGCTTATCATACTATAAACAAAGTTTTAAGTGGAAAGACTCTTGTTGATCGAACGTTATCTCTGCCGAGGCTATACAAGTTCTAAAAACCTGTAGTATTATTATACTCAGGTATCAAATTTAAAAAAAAATATAAACAGCAGTCGGCTTATATGAAATAAAATAGAATACAAATTTACAATGTTAAAATTTCAAAAATTAAGAAATTGAAAATGTTTAACTTCAAAATGGTAAAAATTTTAAAAAAGCTTGGATAAAAAATTTTCTTAATTGTATCGTTGAATTCCGATTGCTCTTAACTTTTTAAACTTCATACTGATGAAAGTCAGAAATTGTGAAAGTTTAATTCTTGAAGTTTGCAAATTTTATTACAGATTTTTTTTAATTTGAAATTTTGTAAAATGTTAAAATGTCCAGATTTAAAATTCTGAAGAATTTCAAACTTCAAATCTTAAAATTCACATCGCTGCCTTGTGCTATGAAAATTCTGAGAATTATTGAATGGGAAATCTAGCGTACTGGAAATTGAACGTTCCAATTTGAAATTTAAAAGAAAATCAATATTTCAAATTATACCAAACTTTGTACTTTCAGAATCTATGATCAAAGAAATATTTTGTTTCACCTTCAACAAATTTTTTAATTCGTAGAATATTTTTTTAATAAGTTTTGGAAATGACGCTATAACCTCATAATTATTTTTAATTATATATCAGATTTAAGTCAAACAACAGATTGAAAATTGGCCGTGTTTAGGTTAACCGAAATTCGGTAGAAACACTAGAATTTGAAGTTTTGAATTTGAGAGTATCCGCAATGAGCATGCATAATTTTTAATAAAAAAATTGTAAAACACAGAATTACAAATGAAGGATGGCAGTACGGAACTACATGACCAACATTTTTATCGAAAATAGGTTTATTGCATAAGAAAATTCTTAAAAACAAAATACACATGGTGGTAAAATAATTTCTTCATGATATCTTTTTTAATATAATAATTACAAAAAAAATTTGAATAACATTTTCGTTAAAATTTTAACACAGTAATAATTTTTTCGCATCTAAATACAAACTTCACACTTTTCCCCCTACTATATACCCCTCTTTATCACTTCTATGAAAGAATTCTTCTTTTTCCCTTGTTTTTAAGAAACTTTCCCTTTTTCTCGTTTTTTTTCGCTTAACTGTAAGCTGCATTGATGGAACCTAATAAGAACTGTCATCATTCTTCTTCCATTAGAAATTAATTTTCTTAACTGAAAATTCAAGTATTCAATTATTAGTTGAAAATTGATCATTTTTAGTTGAAAATTCAACAATTTGCTTGAAAATGTATACATTTTGTTGTGAATTCGTCTTTTTTGGTACTAAATTAATCTGCTTGATTAAAAATTTAACTACTTGGTTGAATGTTGAACTACATTGTTAAAAATGCACTTCATTAGTTGATTATCCATCTCTTTGGATGAAAATTATTTTTTTTTTACTGAAAATTAAACTATTCCGTTATTCGTGGAAAATTAATTTTTTTTAGTTGAAAATTCAACAATTTGCTTGAAAATTCATGTATTTTGTTATTAAGTCATCTTTTTTGGTAGAAAATTAATCTTCTTGATTAAAAATTCAACTACTTGGTTGAAAGTTGAATTACTTTGTTAAAAATTTACTTTCTTAGTTAAAGATCCATCTCTTTAGTTAAAAATTGAAATATTTTGTTGAAAATTAGTTTTTTTTTTGTTGAAAATCAATTATCTCAACAGAAAATAAATTTATTCCATTTGTGGTTGAAAATTCGTCTTTTTGGTTAAAAATTAATTTTTTTTGGTTGAGGATTCAACTATTGTGTTGAAAAATCCTCTTTTTGTTGGATCAAATTGTTTTTGATTTAAAATTACATTTTCTTGATTGAAATATCAGCTATTACATTTTATCTTGAGAATTTATCTTTTTGGTTGAAACCTGTTTTTGATTTGAAATAAAGATATTTTTTTGATTGAAATATCAACTTTTAAATTTTTCGTTGAGAAATAATCTTTTTCGATTGAGAATTTAACTATTTGGTTGAAAGTTGAAATTCTTCGTTAAAAATTCTTTTTTTAAAATTCATCACTTTAGTTGAAAATTTAACTATTTTGTTGAAAGTTTAATTATTCTGTTAAACATTCAACCATTTTATTCGAAATTCACTCATGTTGTTGAAATTTCAATTATTTTTTTTTGAAAATTTAACTGTTTTGTTAAACATTTGTCTTTAAGAATAGAAAATTCATGCTTCTGGATTGAAAATTCAACCACTTGGTTGAAAATGAAATAGTTTTTGGTTGAAGTTTAATCTTTTTTGTTACAAAATTCGACAAAGTTGTTGAAAATTCATTTTTATAGGTTGAAAATTTAACTATTTGGTTGAAAATTGAAGAAATCTGTTGAAAATTCGTCCCTTTTGCTTAAAAGTCCAGCTAGTTGTTTGTAAATGGAACTGTTTGGTTGATGATGAGTATTTTGTTGTTGAAAATTCACCTATTTAGTTACAAATTTACATTTTCAAGTTTAAAATTTCAAATATTTTGTTCAAAATCTTTCAAACTGAACTACAGATTCTAAAAAAATGTTCAAAATTTCTAAACTGCAAACATTCCAAATTGATGAATCTTCAAGTGGAACTCATAAAAATTTAGGAATTTTATATTACAAATCTATAAAATTGAATAAATTGCAATTTTACATGTTCAAATTGAATAGTCTTCAATTGAAAATTGTATAATTTTAAATTCTAAATCTTTAAAATAGAACTATACAGAAAGGAACATTCAAAATTGCATCATTTTTTATTTTGAATATCAAATATTGAAGAGTCTTCAATTGCGAATATTCGAAATTGAAGAATTTCCCACTGTAAATCTTCAAAATTGAACTACATATTCCAAATAAACGTTCGAAATTACATCATTCTAAACTGTAAATATTTCAAATTAATGAATCTTCAATCGAAAATCATAAAAATTGATGAATTAAAAATTTGAAATTTCGCAAACCTATAAAATTGAATGAATTTCATCTTTGAATCTTCAAAATTAAATAATTTTCAATTTTATATCTTCAGAATTGAACTATTCTAAAAAAAATTCAACATCGCGCAATTTTAAACTGTAAGCGTTCTAACTTAATGAATCTTTAACTGTAAATCAGAAAAATTCAAGAATCTTCAATTGCAAATCTTCAAGATGGACCTATTTAAGAAAAAAAGGTACAAAATTTCATGATTTTAAACTATAAACATTCAAAATTGAACAAGTTGCCGATTAAAATTGAAATTGAATTTTTTTCATTATCCTTTATTTAATTTAAAATTTTTTTAAATTTAACGAATTTTTGATTTCAAATTATTTCATCCTTTAGGGCTTAGTTTGAAAATTTCCATCGTCAAGTCTTTTAGTTTTACTTAGTACATTTTCAAATTGAAAAATACTTTTTTTAATGCTTGAACAATTTTAAACTAAAAGCGTTTGAAATCGAACAACTTTGACATCGTAATTAGACAATTCTAAATTCAGAGGTTTAAAACTCGACAAGTTCTAATTTTATCTAATTTAATTTCAAAAATGTAAATGTAAGTTTTTTAAACATGACCAATTTTTTATTGAAGATTTAAAGAATACGATTATTCAAAACTTAAAAATATTTGACTGTGGAAGGCATCAAGGAAGAAAAATTCTGTTTTTACTCTGTAGGTTGTAAAATTTCTCGTTGAAAACAGGGGTCTATTAGAGATAAGTTATCTTTTACAGACCAGCAAATAAAAAGATGTGCAAATTTAGGAAGGCTGTTATGATTTCTAGATAAGTGAAAAATTGAAATCTGCGAAAATATTAAAATTACGAAAATAATATAGATTTTTTTCGAAGAAATTCTACTAACGTGCAGAATCAAGACGCTAATTAATCGATTCTGAAGTAATTGAAGCTTCGGCAGGGATAACGTTACATAAAAAATGTCGAGTTTTCTTTTTTTCACCCCAAATTTGTGTTCAGCCATGCGACAATCCTCCTGGTACCGACTTTCATGAAATTCCGGTCTTTTATTAAATTTTTCAAACACTTGTTCGCAATCTTAGATGCACATTTTGGTTTCAAATTTCTTTATAAACAACCAAAAAAATCCCTTAGTACCACATCTCAAGCAAATTTTGTTAATATAATGAAAACATGAATGTTATGAACTTTCAGGTAGCTCGAAATTCTTCGAATTCTCAACAATTTCCAGAATTGGAAACTGTTCGAGTTCCCCAAACTAGTCGAGTACTCGAAACTGTTTGAGTTCTTGTAACTATTGGAGTTCTCGAAATTTTAGAGAACTCGAAACCGTTTGAGTTATAAAATGTTCGAGTCAACTCAAAGTCGACTCGAAATTTCAAGCTTCTTGCACACCCTTAATGACTATTTTTTCTGGTTCTAGATCCTGTTTAAAGTTACCTCTCAACAGTTAAAAATTGCTTGAACATTCTTCAAAAAATTTCATCAAAAATGTGGAAGAATAATATCAGTCCAATCCCTTGTGATCCCTCCTCACGAAAAAATATTATAGGAAATTGACTATAGGTCTCTTATGATTTTCCTATAATGAATTTCTTATATTTTTTTTGAGATTCTGGAAAAATTATTCTATGAAATCATTATAGAAAATCATTATAAGAAAATCAGTATAGAAATAAATAATGTTAAAATATTGGAAGAATTGATGCAACAGATAGAGAAACTACAAACGAATAATTTATTTATTTACTTCACGTAGGATTTCAAATTATTTCAAGAGATTTAAAAGGATTTCACAGATTTCAAGGAATTTTACAGAATTCCAAAAGAGTTAAAATATTTCAAACACATGAAATGATTTTGAAAAATTTCAAGGAATTCCAGAGAATTTCCACGGATTTTAAAAAATTTCGTCAGATTTCATACAAATTTCAGGAACTTCGAAATGATTTGAGAGATTTTCATACATATCAGGGCATTTTGAGGCCTTTGAAAGGATTTTATGGGATTTCCAAACATTTCAAATAATTTCAAAGTATTTCACTGGTTTTCAAGAGATTTCAAAATATTTGCAGGGATTTCGACGAATTTCGTAAAAAACATTTCAAGGGTCTTTAGAGGATTTCAAAGATTTCCAAAGGTTTCCAAACATTTCCGGGGATTCTAAGAAATTCCGAAGAATTTTAAGGGATTTCAAAAGATTTCGAAGAATTTTGTAGGATTTCCAAAGATTTCAAGAAATTTTGCATTTCTCAATAAATGAAGTGAAATTAAATTTCGAGGGATTCCCAGCGATTCTATAGATTGCATGAGACTCCAAGGTATTTCAAGAAACTTCCCAAGATTTAAAGGATTCTATTAAATCTCCAAAGATTTCAAGGGATCTCGAAGATAACTAGGGATCCCAACTAATTTCTAGAGAACTTCAGAGAATAAATTAAATTTTATTTCAAAGCATTCCCACGGATTTCAACAATCTAAAGGTATATAAAGGAATTAAAAAAAGGCATTTTAAATAATTTTGTAGGATTTTCAAAGATTTCAAGGAATTTAATAGAATTTCACGAGATTTAAGGAATTCTATAGGACCTTTAAGTATTTAAAAGATTTCAGGGGATTATACTTCTTACGAGTATTTCTAGAGAACTGTAGGGAATAAAATCAATTATTTGCTTTTAAAGGGATTTGAAATGAATTCTACAGATTTCTGACTATTTTAAAGATTTCAAAGATTTGAAAGGAATACAAAAAGGGTTAAAAGATTTCAAGGGATTTCCTCGGATTTTAATAGATTCCAAAGATTTTAATGGATTTAAAAATATTTCCAAATGTATCACGGGATTTCAAGAGACTCCGAAGAATTTCCATGGATTCCAATGAAATTTCAAGCGAAATCAAGAAATCAAGAGAATTCACAAATCTTTGCTGCGTCAAGTTTATTTGTGCAGAATCGCTTTTTTGTGTACTTCCATATGAGATTATGAGTGATCTAAAATAAATCGTTCTCTTGTAGTTTCTCTTCTTTTTACATTATTTTCTTCATTTTCTTATTATTTATTTCAATGCTGATTATCCTATATTCATTTTCTATACAAAGATTTTATATGATAAATTTTTTATAATCCATGGAATCTTTTGTAATCCCATGCAATTTTGCAATCAGTGTACACCGAAAATACGAGTAATTAACCCCTCGTATCAGTCTTTCCGCAATTCTCCTAACATATTTTGTACACGGAGAGACTTTTGGTATTAATATTTCTTTCATCGCATATCCATAATTGAAATAAAATATACGAATTTGGGGATAATGTAGGTACGGTTAGAAAAAGTCGAATAGTGACTATGAAAATACAGACTGATATCTCTTATTGGAATAAATCGTAAGAATATCAGACTCTTACATACAAAAAGTTACAGT
>JAUMHM010131623.1:0-18772 GCA_032362435.1 Melikaiella ostensackeni
TGACACCGGCTCCCAGTAGAACCGCGGTAAATCACACCCATGGCCACGCCTCACAACCGTGAGATGGGCGGCCACTTTTTTTTTTCCTCCGGGGAGGGGCCAGGCCATGATCACGGGGCAAGGTCACGCCGTAATTAGTCTAAAATAAACTAAATTAATTAATTGAACTAATTATGTACAACACTAAAAACTGGATTTCTTAACAACCGCACTAACTAGTAGCGGTGTTCTTAAACGATCCTTCTCGGTGAAGGCCGTAAACTTCGTCCCTGCATTTAGCGTTTGGACGTTTCCATATGCGAAGATCGCATTTCTTGTGTCTATCCAGTTCTGTGGTACTTCCGCATATTGGTTGAAATCGTAGCAACACCAATTATGTACGTTATCCACAGCTTCTTTCCTCATCCGGTATCACATCACTCGTGCTGCGACTGACATCTTGTGATCTAGTTGATAAGCCGGTGCGGCACGTATATTTCCTTCCACGTAGCGTACACCGCGTCGAAAACCAGGTTCGCCAGGTCCTCGCTCTGTATATGCACACTGAGCTAAAGAGCCTGAGATGTGCTCGTGTAGTGAAGCGCCTGTTTTGTATCTTTCAGCTGATCGTCGTACTTGTCCAGCTGTATACTCAAAGAGTGCACTATTTACAGCGAAACGTGCATACTCGGCACCAAAACCTTCATCTCCGATTCCGGAATTTTTGATGGTTTGGCGTTGTTCATTTGTGAGTCGTGTCGCTCTTCCCCAGCACAATAAGTTTCCTGTAGGTCTAACTTCTGCTTGCTCTACTGCAGGAGCGGCTCTCACATCTTGAGCTGGTACTTGCGGCGGTTGAACAGGTCCAGCTGGTCCTGGAACCTGTGGCGGTTGGGCAGGTTGTTGTTGTTGTTGCTGCTGCTGGCCAGCTGCTGCGTCTTGTTCTTGATTTATCGGGTCATCCCCTTCGTTTTGCTCGGCTGCGTTGGGATCAGCCACGGGGTTGTTCACCATTTCTAGCGGTCGTATTGCGTTCGGTAGGTTCCATACCGGGTCTCGATTTGGCATCGTTGTATAAAGATAGTCCTGTACTATCCTTAGAGCTGCCACACCTGGTGATGGATAACTTTCATATAAAACGTGACTCTGATGGGTCACACGTCCGTAGAAGCCGGAGATTCCTTCGTGAACTGCGGCGTTCGGAATTTGGCGTATCGAAAAGTGATGGTAGGTTCCTGACGGATCTTCAAAATCACCTATACTCTCAGAAACGAATTGATCGGTTTGTGAACCGGATACTAATTCGACTGATTGCTCCTTCCCGAGTGCTGACGAATTACTGCAATTCGTGCATGTGAATGCAAAACGTTGTAGTGCAAATACATTGACAGAGAGATGTTTCTCTGGAACTCCTTATCGGTGGTACACACTTGAGTGTATGTTCTCTCGACGAGAGAAACAAAACTCTCGAAACTTGGAGAGAAGATCTTCCTTCCAGACTCTTCTGTGAAACGTCGGTCGCCTTCAACGACAAACGCGTCTAAGTATAGCGGATCGTTCGTTAACGGCGAGTTCTTCGTTGATTGGTTTTTGGGTTTCGGAATTGCAGGCGATACCGGTTTGATTGGCGGGTTGAGTTGCGATTCAACCGGATTGGGTTTGCCTCGTGGACCTCTTCCTCCACGTCCGCGACCTCCTCTGCTGCCACGACCTCGTGAGGTGGGCGCTGATTTAGTCGAAGTGTTTGATGGCACATTGAGTGCCTCAGCTGTTTAAATAGGATTCATCCTTTGTCCCAACGTCTGAAAATGATGCGTAAATGATGCGTGTATATATATATATACAATGGTCGTTATCTCACGGATTATAGGCGGCAAGCCTGTGTGCCTGAGATATTCCCATAACATAAATAAGTTGAAAGAAAGAGGTTCATATTATCTTTTGCGTTCTAGAGAAACCTTTTTTTTATTTGAAGCATTAATACTGTCTCCTGCGAGCACGAATGTCCAAAAACGTTATTAGATTGTTCCAAAAATGTCCTATGAGTAGATATGCTAGGACATTTCTAGGTATTAGCTTGTTATTGCACGTTAGTGCATTTGGAATCTTCTAGGTCGATGTTGGGAGATGCGTAATATAAGGACATATCTGATGCTATTGAGTATTTGATATGATATTAATGTACTCTTATCTCCGGATTAATGTCGGGTTTCGGGTATGACCTGCTATGGCCGTGAGGCTCTTCTAAGGATTCCTATATCGCAAATAATCAGGGCCGTATGAACCATATACACTGTGAATACATAATATCAATAAACTGTATTCTGTACAAATGTAGATCTTTGTTGTCATGAAGGATGGATGTTTCTTGATAATGAAGACTAATTAATGGAAAGAGAATTTTCCGCGTGCATTGAAAAATAAGTAAAGAATATGCACGCGAGTGTTCAAACTGTCCCCTTTGTGTCTTGTAATTTCGAATTCTCCAGCTCTCGCCTCAGCTACCCTTGCTTGCTCATCTCTTTTGACCATAACTACCATTGCTAATCTGTATTGACCATAACTTCCATTATACCCATGAGTCACGGTGGCGTACGGTTAGAAACCCCCGTAAATCGCGCTTACTTTGGTCTGACTAAGAGCTCGTGAAACACCTCCTACCACTCATAACTACAGCTTCGCGCTTCACCTATAACTCCTGTCCGTGTGACGTGTCTTTTATCAGCAATTCTCTCTCCGTCTAACCCGTTTTATTCTACCGAAGCGAAGCGGAAAGTGACGGCGAGTCATCATGCTTGAAGAATTACCTGTCTTTTCTTTGAAATATTCAATTTCCAGTATATAATAATCATAAAAAAACCTTAAGATTCCAATAATCACGGAAAAAGATGGACACCGCGCTGTACCGTCAAGAGCGTGAGAGTGTAGTTGTGAGTGGAGAGGGAAATTCTCATGGGCCTTCTCTTACTGCTAAAACTTTTGTCCGCCGGCTCGCTTTCGACCGCTCGTCTTACAAAATCCTAGTTTCCCGAGAGATATAGTCCCCTTTCCTCGGCGCACGTCACATATGAGACATTCTTTTACAAACCGAACACCTGTTTTGACTTCATGATTCAGGTTTGACTGAAAATTTTTTTACAATATATTTTATTTTTTACACATATATATTGAATGTAATCAACTAAAGGATGTATAAGTAAGGAAATACAGGTACATAATTAACAATTATTTTTCCAGAAGCTTCTTTCGGAATTATGATCCGTCATTAGCTTCTGCCAAGATCAGCTTGGATTTTCGAATTCCGATTGATTTTAAGAAACGAAGTAGAAGGCAGTTCGCAGTTCTTTCATAATTTCAAGCTCAGACAAGCACCCACGATCATGGCCATGTTACTAATGATAAGTAGGAACCAATTCGTCATCTACTAGCATTTCAAAGTTGCGTCAAGCTAGAAATGATAACCTATCTAATTGGTCTAATTTGGTATTTACGGGATAGTAACCAACTTAAACCAAGTAGACCTTTAGTTCTATTTGTCTCAACTCGTTCTTTCAGAGAGGGAGAATAAGAATAAGATTTCCTCGCAATATTTCTCCACTTAAAATTCCGAAGAGAATGCGTTTTTTCGAATCGATATGAAATTGTCCGTTTTGTGAGCCTACTTATGTCGCTCTTGTTTTTAATCAGCCCAGTGAGGCCGAGATATGCGTGGAAGAATTCTGACTGAAGGCCTGTAGAATCCAAAATTTAGGCAACCTGACGGAACTGATCCAGCCAAGTCCAATTCATGGTCATTTTTTTGTTTGAGAAATTTTCAACATTATTGTCTATATGTGACCGTCCGCGAAGAAAGGGACCTAACGCCCGAAAGGTACATTCAACAGAAGGAGCGATTGAAGAGGCGGTCCAGCACAGGAACATCACAAGAGAGCCTCGCTTTGCAGATTGATAATAATTTGAATTTTTCAGACAAAATAATATTATTCTTTCATTAGGAAAGAGAAAATAAAAAACTATAGATTGCTGCGAGAAAACTAGAAAACGATGTTTTGGACGTTGGGTCCCTTACTTCGCGGACGGTCACATACGTATATTGTATAGGTGGGTATTTATATAAAAAATAGAAAAAAATTGAATTCACATCCTCACAAAGCAAACATTTTGTCGTAAAATTTGAGTCAAATATTTTGTATTCAAGTCATTATCTGAGAGATTTATATTAGAAGTTGTCTACTGATTTTATTGGGCACTACAGCGGGCTTACTCTCATCATGGTGCGAGTGAAATAATCTTTTCGCGCAGAAATTGCCAGACCTAGGTCTGGTAGGGCATGAACGAGACACAGTTGGACAAACCCAGAATTTACTGTTCATCATTAGCCACAATCCGTATTTTTTAACCGATTCAATTTTTTTCAGGAATGATCAGCGTTAAATTCTCAAAAAATTTGTTATTTTCTGACGTTTTGATTTGTTTTTGAGTGTTAAAATAGATGGAAAAATAATTGACAAAATCGGCCATTTGAGCAACCTCAATTTTCATCTTGAGAAAAAATACTAAAACGAACTCAATATCGATTAGAATTATTGCAACTTCGTGCATACAACATAAGGCTTGTAACAAAAGTTAACATAAGTTGACAACTAGTATTTTCATACAAAAATTTCTGATTGTTGAGCTTTTTTCTTAGCTCGATTGATTTTTATAACCAGAACAGAATCCAACTGTCATCAAAGGCATTTCTACAGTTAAAATACTATCAAATACGAATAATTTGTGTCATTAATAACAATTTTCTGTAACATAATGTCCCAATTGGATGCTTTTTCATAGAATAGATTAGTGATACGTATAAATTTCGTACCGATACAGAGTCAGTTCGGATTCGTACAAAGCTTTATACACATACGGAGACTTTTAAGATTTAACTTTTTATCCAAGGAGAATTCAGACTAAGGCGGATAGATTTAAGCTTCCACCTTTGCTCCAAGGAAAATTGCATGAGCCAAGCGTGCCTCTCGTGAAGCTCAACTCAAAATACTACGTTCAATTCCCAAAGCCTTTTTCTCCTCTTCTTTTCGCAACGCAAGTACCTGATCCCTTCCTTTTTATCAATTTTCCCTTTATCATCAAAAGGAAACTGAAATGAAATTTCAAATATTATTACTTCGTGAGAAGTTGATAACTGGATCAACTATCGACATCTCAAAAAAGTATTTTGGAACCAAATTAAACAAATAAATAAGCACAGTTGACTCATGGACAGTTTCATTACAGTTAAAAACCATACTTCTTTGTTCTCCCACTGAAAAAGAATCTCTAAGTATTCTCTGGAAAAAAGTCAGGCCTATTTTAAACTGTTTGCAGGCTCGATTTGAATGATTTCGTCTCTACCGATAGCTTGAGAGATTTGGGTTCTTCCATACGACTTCATTTATGGCAGTCGAACCTCGAGTATACCGAAGTACGACAGTCAGTTAAAATATGTAAGGTCTCGCTATCATAAAACTAATCCCTTTTAAGACTTTGAGAATGATTATTCATTTATTCATATGCATCTATTTATATATGACAACCTATATCTTCATATTTATATACAGTATTCCTCTGATAGTAAATCTGAAAATGAAAGTGAGCCCTTGTTTGAGAATATGAGCGTTTGAAAATCACGGTTGCTGCGGCTGCCAAAGATCCACCGAATCGCGCGGGGTTTCTTTCCCCAAGCGCCGCCGGTTCAGCGGTAAAGGGCGTGCCTATCGATCACGCTGCTGCTGCTGAAATCTTTTTGTCGACATTTTTTCAATATATTTTTTTTATTTTTAATATTGTAAACATGTCAAATAATTATTTTTTGATCTCCCCCGGCAATCAACTTTTTTTCAAAAATAGTTGAATTATTGGGGAATAAATATTATGCAGAAATGTTATACACATCAGAAGCAACGTGTTAAATTTGATAGCATAATATACACATCTGCGGTTAAATTCGGAAAAAATAAGTCTGCGTGCTAATTCTGCTTTATCTGAATCCGGTTTCGGACACATTGTCACGATTCATGGAAGAGTGGAGAGAGTCGAGCCAGCTGCCCCTGTCGTCGATCCTCATACATGATATTTATTTCCCAATAATCTAACTGTTTTTGAAAAAAAATTAATCGCTGGGGGAGCATCAAAAAATGATTATTTGACATATTTACAATGCGAGAAATAAAAAAATATATTTAAAAATGTCGACAGAAAGATTTGAACCAGCAGCAGCGTGGGCGCTAGGCAGCCGCTTTACCGCTGCACTGGCGGCGCTTGGTGAAAGCAACCGCGCGCGACTCGTTAGACCTTCGGCAGCCACGGTGACCGTGATTTTTAAACGCTCATAATTTTTAAACAATGGCCCACTTACAAAGAAGACGGAACGCGTATCTAATTGTTTTTGACGTACTATCGATTGATGGCAGTCATATCAGAAAGTTATTGTCGCAGAAGAGGCCTTCCTCCTTGTGAGAGTATTGAGATAATTTCCAATGAATTTGTATCCGTAGGGTCTATAAAAATATGTAGCTATGTCTTCTACGTTCTAATTTTATAATGTTATTCTTCATTAATATTTGAAATTCAATAATATTTCCTGTTTTAATATCTTAAGTGATGTTTTCCTAGCAGAATATCATTTTCAAAAGTAACTTATAGTTTGAAGACTGAAAATCTTTGTTTTGTATAAATATACAGCAGAATCTTCTACGTCATAATTTTTATTAACGTTATCCTTTATAAATATCTAAATTGATTTATGTTTCCTATTTCAATATCTTTACTGATGATTTCCTAAAAGAATATCATATTTTTAAAAGTTAGCCATAGTTTTAATATAAATGTAACACTGAGAAGCGGAGAAGCGAAGCAACGCAGGCGGCAGGCACGAGGCACCAACATAAAATGATTTGATTGGAGCGCGAACGACGTGACAGCTCTGCCCACCAGCCTTTCTGCCTGCTAGTCTGCTTGTCTACTAGCCGGATTGCCTACCTGCTCGCCTGCCTTCTGAACTTCTTTGACTTCTCAGCGCAGAGAGAGTCGAGAAATAAAGGAACTAAACAGAACTTCGGGCAATCATCACTCACCCTCGACATCCAGTATAAAAACAGTTCTGCTTAGAACTAAATGGCCAGTCCTTCTCAGGGCTGAGGATACAAAACGAAGGTTGTTCTCTCTGTAGAGAGAACTTACTGACGACTCACAGTGGGGCAAAATGACGAAAAAATGTTCAATATACGATTCCGGCTACAATTTTTAACCGATTTAAATTTTTTTTTCAAAATTTAAAGCAAACTAAATTCTCAAGAGATTCCTTGTGGCCGATTTAAGAAAAAAATTATTGTTTACTTTATTTATGGTATACAAAAAATTTGCAAAAATCGTGAAATTCAAGATATTGTTACTATAATAACACGCAATTTATTCAAAATGATTGATATCAGCGTTCAATGAATGAATAAATATTCGTGAAACATAACCTAATAGTTTATGATATATAAATAAATTTTTATCAACAATTGTATTGTTATAAACAATGGTAGGTGATTTTTTACTGGTTTTGGATACTTATCAAGCGATTTTTATTCTCAATCCAATTTAAGGTAACATAAAAACATATGAAGACAAAACGGAATATATTTCTTTTTGTTATAATTAAATTTGATGAACAAATGCGCAGTTTGAGCAATTTTTGAGTTTTTGAGGTACTTTCTTTCAAAAAGTGCTTTGTTTGACTTGGGAGTGATATTGCAATAAACTATGTTACAATTTTATCACAATTTTGTGATTGTTATAAACAAATGCACAATTTGAGCAATTTTTAAGAGTTTCCGTTACTTTTTTTATCGTACTTTTTTAGTCTTTCTAGTAATACTTTTTTGAACTATATTGTCATTTCATGACAAATGTCATTGTTATAAACAAATTTCATGAACAAATGCGCAGTTTGAGCAATTTTTGAGTGTTTGAGGTATTTTTTTCGAATGTGCTTTGTTCGGCGTGGCAGTGATGTTTCAATAAACTATATTGTCATTTCATAACATTTTGTGATTGTTATAAACAATTTTTATAAACAAATGCACGGTTTGAGCAATTTTTGAGAGTTTCAGTTACTTTTTTTTTGATGCGGCGGACATCTTTATTTCATGCTTCTAGCGCTTCTTCAGTCAGCTGACCAATAGGAACAAGGGCTGATCGAATGATGTCCTTACCATGTAACAGGATCTTATGCACTGACGAAGGCATATAAAACCATTTGTAATGTTTAACATACCGTTTGGCAGTCTTTAAACAATACAAGTCAAACTCACCTGGATGAACATCCTTTCCACAATTTAAAACCCGAAGTATAATACTAAAATTCTTTGAAGTCTGGAAATTGATGCCTGTGATTTCTGCTGTCAGCTGTGGATCTTGAAAGAAACTGCGCGAAGTGTTTCCATCATTGGATGTGCCTCTGCCTTGCTTCGGACAATCATTAATTAACCCCAATTTTTCTCTTACCATTTCGTAAATAGCCTTTTTTCTTTCAGCCATCAGCTTTTTTTCTTCATCTTGTTGGGTCGTCCAGCTTTTCTTGTGAAAAAATATTATTCTCTCGACTTCTCCACTAGCTTAGTGATTAGAGCACCCGACTGGCAATCGGAAAACCTGGGTTTGATTCCCAGCGGAGCGAAAGAAGATCTTTCTTCGCAGATTATTTTAAAAAATGAATTTATCAAGTAATTTCTGGGGCGAAACATCTTGTTTTTCCGCAGTATTTTTTGAGGTTTGGATCGGCTGCCAATTTGTATTTTTTCAAAATGTTTGTACAAGTTTCGGAAATTTAACTTGAGTGTACAATCACAAGATGGACGCCGCTATCCCATACTGCTCCACTGCGCGTTAACGCAGTGTGCAGCGCCACTTCGCGTTTAATCGCTGTATATCTCCAAGTCCTGTACATAAGCATAGGACCTGGAGCTGTACTGCGACCAGACGCGACGGAGAGCTGTACACCTTCTTAAAGAGACGTGGAGCAGAATGTAATGGAGGCTCCAAGATAATTTTTCATGAGCATACAACTTTTTCGGTGCACGCGGATCAGAAAAAAAACAGTTGTGACCTCCGCAAAGAAGGAGACCTACCACCTTGGAGCTGCATTATACAGGTGGAGCGATTGAAGAAGCGGTCCAGCAGAGTTACTCCATAAGAGGGCCTCACTTTGAAGTTCAATGAAATTTAAATTTCGCGGATGAAAAAAAAAAATTTAATGTGAAAAGGCAAATAAAAAGCTTTCAATTGGTGTTCAAAACTAAAAATCGACTTTTTGGGAATTAGATCCCTTTCTTCGCAGACGGTCACAGTTATTGACATAAAAATAATGAGAAAAACACAATTTTTCGTAATATTTGCCATTTTTCAGTACTTCAACTTGAATCTGCGAACATTATATAGTTTTTGGGAATGTCTATACAACATAGGCACTCATGACATCATGGTATACTATGATGACACGTCAAAAAATTAAGTTAAATAGAAGATGTGACCAAAATAGGAAACGTGCTGCGAGTGCTCGTATAAAATTCCAGAATTTCTTAAAATTCATGTTTTAGAGAATTAATGTTGCAGAGTAATTGAGGGAATGTGTGGGCGGTTTTAAGGAAGGATCAAATCTTATTTGTCCTCCTCCTTCACACCTCACTCAGCGGTCTGTCTTACCCTTGAGCATTTCCATTCTTTCGGCTTCCGATCGCGTTTGGATGGGTCCACTTTCCGAACACATACGTCTAAGAAAACCCCACCCTGAAGATGACCAAACTAGTTCGGTTCCATCTGATACTGCTCTGGAAATCGTAGGCGGAGAACAGTTACCGTAACCATCAAAAGTTTATAAATTCAGACCGCACCCGTTCGTGCTCCAATACGCCCTAAGCGGATTATAGAAAGTTGCCGTTTTTATAGGGTTTCTTCAACCTCGAACCTTTAGGCCCCTCCCCCAAGGTCTTTCCTTAATTACACAGTAATCGCAGTATACACAATTCTGATGGAAATTTTTTAAAAGTTCCTGCATAAACAGATTTAATTGATTTAATCGAATGCTTATCGGTCTGGGAAAATCTTGAGTTCATTTGGTCGGACGCAATTCATGTGTACTATTTTGGATTTTTCTCTACCTATATCTGGCTCGACATTCAAATTGGTGAAAACCTGAATGATTTTGAATGTCCCTGTATATTCTGTTTCCAGTCTTGTAGATTTTGTATTTTTCTGTAAGTACACCGAATCTCCTACTTGGTCATTTCGCGCGTTCAATTTTTGGTCATAATATCGCTTAGATGGTTCATTTGCTGCATGGAGGCGTTCTCTAGCTTCTTCTTGAGTCTCAGCTAACGTTTTTGAAAATACGTTGTACGTTAGGTAAGTTGACGGTTGGCAACTTCAAAAGGAATTCGAACTACATATTTTCCCAAATATCAACTCGTGTAGAGTGAACCCCTTTCACTCGAAAAATTGCTGTCTTGGTTGTTGTGGATTAATTAGGTACAGTCGAAGCATGTGATAAATTGTTCAGCATTGGCTGAGGCAGTTGTCGTAGACTCCGTAGAAAGCAATGGGATAGCATCAGATCATTTAGTTGGACTATCTTGTATAGTCAGGATGTACTTATTTTTATTTTCCGTTCCAGGAAAGGAACCTACAATTTCCATTTCCACTTTTTCATTATGTAGATCCATTCCGCGAAAGACATTCTTCATGCAACAGCCATTTCCTCTGTCTTCGAATAATGGATGATGAAACACAGGCATTCGATTTAGTGACATCATCACCCTATGCACTTGGGTGTAGGGAGACTCGTATGTGTCGAATTCGTCGCTGAAAATTGTGCTGTCCTGGAGGTAGCTTCGAGTCTGCGTCTAATCGACGCACGGATTTCGAGAAAAGGCATCTGCGGTAATTCCAACGTAACGACTTCGGATTTAGACTTTTGAGGTTATGAAGCTAGACAAGTGGCATGTGATCAGTTCGTAGGGTAAATTCTCTCCCACATCGTTAGGAAGGGAAAATTTCAACTAAGAACAATATTGCTGGTAATTAATTTTCTGTAGTCTAGTAATTGATTTCCGTATCTAACAAAGTTCTAGAGACAGAGGCGACATGAGGGATCTTGCTGTCAGAATTTTGATTCAACAACTCTACTCTGTCGCGATTTGAAGCATGCCAGGATACAATAAACGGTTTGCTGAAGTCAGGGTATTGTAATAGAGGGTGGGTGCATAAAATATCATTTAATTTATTGACGAATTCCTGTTGACTATCGGTCTATCGAAAAGAAACGTTATTTTTCAACAGCTGCGAAAGGGGTTTTGCCATAATTGAGAAATCAGGGATGAACCTGCGGTAATAACCGGCAATCTCAGGAAATCGCTTGATATTTTTTACGTTTTTTACGTAACCTCTTCACATAAAAAGTGACGTTTCTCCATTCGAAGAGAGAGATTAGCCTTGTCAATGCGTTCTAAGAGAGTCATTAATTTTCTTGTTCTTCATCCAATGAATTGGCATATATAAGTATGTCAAGAAAATCAAGGAGCCTAAGTCGATAGTGGGTTCAAAGAGACGGCCTGCCAGGGGGATCAAACGAAGCAACAAGCCGAAGCAACTCTCGAACCGATCTTCTGGAAGAGAACGAAAGAGCCTACCGCGAGCCCCCAAGAGACTGACACGTCCAAGAAGGTGGAGAAGAGGCTCAGGACCCGTGTCGATGAAGCAGGGTCTGAATGCAACAGGAGCGATACAAACAAGAAGAACCGTACGACCAAACCGAAGAGGACGGAGAAACCAAGGTGTGCGCATCCCGAAGCGGTTCTCATCAAACCGGTTGAAGTTTGATGAGAGCTTCAATAATTAGGTAAAACCTGACCAACTCGGAGTAAAAATAAAGGTAGTCAGGTACACCAGAAATACAGAAGTCCTCATGAACACAACGATCTACATGTTATTGGAGGCAGATCAGGAGACAGAAAACAGCAGGAGGCCTAGAACGCTAAGAAAACGGCAACCACTAAAGTAATGTGAAAGCGGCTCAAGAAAAATTTCTACCAAGCAGAAAAAGAAGAACCCTCTCGAGTGTTTCAAAAGATTTTGCACCATTGCTCCAAGAAAATAGTATGATACAAATGAACCTTCGTGAATAAATTGATCCAATATGTATAGTTTAAAAAAAAATTGGTCAAACAATCACCTCGGGGTCCCTCTGGGAGCGAATTTTATCCAGAAAAATGACACGGGCACCCAGTAGAACCGGGGTAAATCACAACTATCATTACGACTCACGACCGTGAGATGGGCGAACGCATAATACGATGGAATCACAGTGAAAGACCAGTGAAACTTTCGTGTATCTTTGGGACAGGGAACGAACCAAGAATGACAGCTCTAGCGAGTATAGATTAAAGTTTACGAATTAGTGATGGCTTCGCAACTCCTAGAGCATTGATGGCAAGGATATAATTATATTCTAGCCGAATATTCTTGGAACATTCACTACAGATCCCTTATAAGGTTTCGATACCTCTCCGCCTCTTCCTTCTGCTTAAGTGTGATGTTGCTGTCGGCCGGAGCCGACCACGAACATAGATTATTCCTCTTTTTCAAGGAGTACGATGTCAGGCCTCGTGAGTTCGATATGGATTATTGGCTCAAACTTGTAATTCCAGAAAATTCGGCTCTTCTCGTTCACAACAATTGATTCTATCTCCCTTGAAGCGTTCGGAAGGGTCGGGTTGCGGCCAACATCATAAGAGCGACAAAAATGGTAATGAAGCACTCTTAGGGCCGCATTGTGTTTATGGTGATACATCGTTCCTGCGTAAGTGCGACACCCGGATAGCTTCTTTGCCAATCATCTCGTGGTTCCTGACCATTTTCAGGGGAGGATCTCTCTCATTTTCCGCGATGTGAGCTATACCCTGGATGATTCGGTTATAAAGACACTAGATATTAATATAATCGGTGCGCGCCTTTACGGCGTGGGATGTATAAGCGTGGAACGGACGAGTCGATATGCAAGCTCTTCTGCATATGAATGATCTTACGTGTGGCGAAGTCGAGGCCTATGAGCGCGTACTTTGTCTATGTAACCAACTCAAATGAATAGAGTAGAGCTGGAGCGGCAAGCATGTTTGTCGCGGATATCTTGTTCAACACCGACAGATTGAATGACCAAATCTGACGAAGGAGACGCTTGTATCTGCTTCGGAGACTTTCCTCCACTAATGTTATATCCTGAATGCAGCTCTCGAGCACGCCTATGTATCGGTAGGTTCTTCCAGCGCCAAGGTGTCTAATAGCACTCCTGTCCACGAGCTCAGTGTCGTCACGAACGCTAGTAAGTCGTCCTCTCGCCGCAGATATACAAATGAGAATTGAGTAATGTGAGAGATAGTGGCAGAAGTGTGATGCAAAAGAGGAGGAGGCTCATGGTGTCGCCCTGAAAGACGCCCCTCTGGAAGGTGACGCTGTTAGTTGTCACACGATGTTTCCAAGATGAGATAGTTAATCTGGTTTTTCGAAGGGGCATCAATTTTCCTATGCATCCATCTATGTGTGGATGAAGCTTCAAGCTTTCCAACAGATAGATGAAAAGTCTATGAGAGGGTGGAATAAAAGATTTCTCGTAATCAATCCAGGCCGTCGACAGATTGAGGTTATAGATGACAGTGTGTTTGCAGATGCTTTTGTTGATAAGCAGGTTCTCCCGACAGCCTGCTACGCGTCTTTTCGATCCACGTTGTTCGTAGATCTTTCTTCGCGCAGGTCTTATCGTCCGAACTATCATGCCATTCAGGATAGCTGCAATGATTTCATACAGCATGTTCAGACACGTTATCTGCCTGTAGTTCCTTAGGTTGACAAGCCGCCTTTTTCGGTAGGAGTACAGTACGTCTCAACACAAGCCACTGCGGAATGGGCGTCTTCGAATCCAAATATGAAGTGAAAATCCGTGTCAGTTGTGGGTGTGTAGAAGTAAACTTCTCTCATTAGTAGTTCTTGATACCATCTGATCCGGCAGCGGAGAACTTATTCGTGCCTCTCAGTGCTTTTGTCACCTCAACGGCAGTGATTAGTGGGCGTTGCTCCTCAGACGTTATGAGATTGTCTCATAGCATACATGTATTTCTATGTATTTTGAGTCGCTGAATCCGAATCTGAGATGAAAATAGCACATTTCTTAATTGGTTTGCGACATAACCCCAAAAAATCGTATTTTCAAGTATATATGACGGTCAAACATAGTTTTATTATAGATGTCGAGCTGCTGAATTCATATATGGTATCAGTTCAGTGATATAACTAGGAAATCTGGAACATAACCATAAAAAAAAATTTAACTGTAACTTGCGGGTTACATTCACTCCCCAGTTGAAGTGATCACTCTAGATATTCATAATTGTGAACCCGTAAAACTAGAACCAAGGTAATATGTTACATATAAGAATAAACTTTCTCACTAAATAAACCATAAAAAAATATAATAAAAGTAGTAAAACATGGATAGGAGTAAAATACTAAGTATGAACAAAAAAATTTTCTTATTAGTCTAGAGTGACGGTTTCAACTTCTGAGTTTCTCTTACTTTTGATCTTCTTCTTCTTGTTCTCCTCCCAGTTTTTGAGGTGAGGGTTTCTCGCTGGATTCTTCCGGTAGGTCCACTCCTTTGTAATAGGCTAGTCCTGGGCCGGTGTCCATAAGTGGTAAACTTTCCAATCTTCCATTTCTTCGCCCGATCCCAGGGTCCAAACCTTCTTAGTGCCAGCCGGCTCTCCTTCTCTTTCTGCTACAATGCTGTGCCGTAGCCGCTGCACCTTCTTACATTGAGCCACCAGGAATGCTTTCCTTAGCTCGCGCAGATTATTGCCTTTCTTGCCGATAAATTTCCCTTTTACTGCCCCCTCTTCAGAATTCTCTGTTGGTAGATTTTCTTTCTCGGCGCTGGGTCGGCACACACGTTTTGCTGGTCGAGGATCTTTGCTTCTTAATATGTCTTCGACCAACGCCTTATGTCGGCTTCTCCTCACTGCATACATTCCTCTACGTGGCTTTGCTTCCTTCTTATTTCACTGTTTTTTATCCACTTGTCTCGGCTGTGCTCATGGAAGTAGCTTCAGTAGAATTAATGTCAGCCGCCGACGTGGGTGGTGCAGTTGTGGCTGGTCCTTCCAGTGACAAGAGGCACATGGCGTTAAATGTTACCTTCTTCAGGATCTCCTCTGCCACGTCGTTATCGATGAGTAATTCTTTTCCTGTGGTGCTTTCTTGAGTGTTGCACTAGGATCTGCCGAGTCTGCCTTCTCTTTTTCCTGTGGTGTGAAGTGTGGTTCCTGTTCGTCAACTTGTACTCCCGTCTCGGAGGTTCTTACCCCTTGCTTTTCCACATTTTTACTGAATTTTGGTGTGGTGACCTCCGAAACTCTAGTATTTCGGGGTCGAATTGCCCTCCGGGATGTAGTGGTGATGAATCAAGCCCGCGTTGGTACAATAGAGTGGTTATGCACCTCAATTTTGATTATGTCCTCCTCTTCCAAGTCAACATCATATTCGATGCTGACATTCACAAAAACGTCGAGTATCTCAAATTGTGTCCCCGTGTCTGGCATGGTCAGTCTTTCGAATGCTTCTGACGTGCCTGTCGTCTTTCGCTTTTTTCGACGACCTTCCGCCTCAGCGTCTTGCGTATTTCCCTTATCCCCTCCTACATTTTTCAGTTTCTTGTACCTGCGAAGATCGTCTGCATGGTACTGTCCTCGCTCTCGATCGTCGTCTATATTTCTCAGGATGTAAGCGTTTGTTGCCACCTTCTTTTTTATGATGTGTGGCCCTTTAAACAGTGATAGGAATTCATCCATTATACCTGTGGTGATGTGAGATACATTGCAGGTCTTTGCTAGTACCCACTTTCCTGCTGTGAACGTGACGCCCCTCTCATTTTGGTTAATGTGACTTACGAGTTTCTCTCTCTTTGTTTTGATTCGTTTCCTTAACATGATTATTTGTTCATTCCGATTGGTGATGGGAGTGACGGTGTTGGTGATAAAAAATTTTCCCACCATCTTTTCGGCTTTCTCCCCCACAGGGCCTCATAGGGCGTTACTTCCGTGGGGTCATGAGGCGATTCGTTGAGAATGGTTTCAACATTCTCGAGTTGATTAAACCATGAATTGTGTTGGTCAGGTGGCAGGAGTGTGATATAGAGCCTTGCTAAGTCTTGGTTCACTCTTTCCACCATATTGGCCTGCGGATGTCGTATGGGAGTTAAAATCATTTTAATTCCTCTTACCTCCAAGGCTTGCCTCCATTTATTGCTGGTAAACTGGATGTCTCTGTCAGACAATACCCTCTGCGAGTTTCCTATGCTTTCTGTGTACTCCACCAGTTTCTTCACGGCCACCTTGCTTGTGGTCTTTTTTAATGAATATAGTTTCGTATACTTGGTGAATGTGTCAATCATCACAACCAAGTACTCACATCCATATCTAGTTTAGTGAGCGGATTAAAAAAATCATTTGATATGAGTTCTAAAGGGTCCTGTGACAGTACGGGCACTTGCATTGCTTGGAAGGCCTGCGTGGGGATTTTATTTCGCTGGCACGAGTCACAAGTGGCAATTATTTGTCTTGCCTTCTTTGTCATGCGTTAAGAGTAGAATGATTCGCGTAATATCTTATAGGTTTTCTCCGCGCCAGGATGCCTACATGACGCATGGCACTCCCATATGAGCATTTTTGCTAGCTCATATGGCACGTATACTCGGCAAACGTGACCATCGCAATGATATCAAATGTTGTTTAATATCTTGAAGCGCGTCCTTTTGTCTGCATTCTGTTGTAGGTTCTTTTTTAGTAATTGGGTCCTTTTGTCCTTTTCTTGTTGTCATGGGATATCGCGGATTTGTTGCTCAACTTCCTGCATCCATTCATAACTTAGAGCGTTGATAAGGACTCATTTCTCTCCTCGATTCTTTTTTATAACTTTCATCATCGTGCAGTTTTCTCAAAACGTCTGACATTACGTTGTCTTTGCCTGTTAGGTGCTCAATTTTAATGTTATAGTCCTGTATTGCCAAGATCCAACGTGTCAGTCTTGCGCTGACAAATTTGCACGTACGTAAGAAAGTTAGAGGTGAATGGCCGGTGCGATTGATGATCTCCGCGCCGTGTAAGTATGTGCGGAACTTTTGTAACGTCCATGCTATTGATAAAAGCTGCTTTTTAGTGGTAATATAGGTTAATTCAGGTCCCTTTAATGTTCGCCTCACGAAAGTTATGATCTCCTTCTCTTTTTTTGTTTAATTGATAGAGAACGGCTCCAAGCGCATAATTGCTTGCATCAGTTTCAAGATAATAACTTTTCCGCAAATCTGGAAAGTAGAGCATGATGGAGGCACTGAATAATTGTTTAAGCCTTACAAAACTTTGTTGCGCCTCCTGTTCCCACTTCCATACTACGCCCTTTTCAACAGCTTTAATAACGGAATAGTTTCAGCGGCGTGTTTATCATTGAACTTCGAGTAAAAGTTAATGAGTCCTAACCAAACCTCGAAGTTGTTTCACTTTTCTTGGAGCTGGAAAGTCATGAATATGACTGACTCTCTCATGTTCTGGTTTGATTCCTTCTGTTTTTCAAATGAATCCCAGAAACTTCGTTTCCTTTCTAAAGGAATGTAACGTGCTCAGGTTGAGTTTGAGGTTGTTTTCTTCAAGACTTTCTAAGATCTCATTCAAGTGCTCTACGTGCTGCTCGTTGTTTTCGGAGGTGATTAGTGTGTCATCGACGAATGTGACGATGTTTCCTCCCATGCCTTGCAGTATGTGGTCCATTCCTCGCACGCGGGCGGCGCTACTGGTTTTGAGGCCAAATGAAACTACACGAAATTCGTAGCTCCGCCCCGTGTTCTGAAATACCGTGTACTGCCGTAAACTGGGGTGCAGAAGCACCTGCCAGAAGCTACTTGTCATGTTAAGATTCGACATGACGTTCATTCCACGGCATTTTCGGAATAGAACCTCTGTGGGTTCTAGACATTCCCAGTCCTCAAGCAGGATGTCATTCAGCTTCCGGGCGTTGAGGCATAGGTGAATATTACCATCTTCCTTTGTCACAGGTACGGTGGGGTTAATATAAGGACTGCTTGAACTCTGTATGATCCCGAGGCTCAGCATCCTTCGTTCGTCCTCGTCCACCTTTGCCGATGCGCCATAGAGATTGGGTAGCTACGTCCGATGAATGGTTGCCCTTCTCTCTCCTTGAGTACGTGCTGGGAATTCACTAGTAGTCCTGGTTCCCGTCGAAATACTCTTCTGCATTCCCACAATATTTCTCCGAATCTTGTTCTTTAGGATTTTGAAAGATTTTCACCCTCTTGAATTTTTCCACGTATCTTGTCATGTGTGATATTCAAAGGCAGTTCTTTCTCTTTGGTTGTAGGTTCCTTTGTTGCCTCTGTATATTCATATTTTGTAGTTCTCTCTTGTGATGGCTTGATGAGGCTGATGTGGTATTGCTTTCCTTCGTGTTTCTCGCTCTCATCTTGGATTATTAAACGGAAAGAACAGATTTTGTCGTGGCGACGATAACACTTTGTGTCAATCATACTGAGTTATGAAATAAATATGTTTTTTGTGTTGTGTTTCGAAAAATGATCGCAAATCATTTACGTTAAGTTGCTTTTACCAAAGCGAATGGTGCTGTGTATTTGGATGTAACATCCAAACTTTGGATATTG
>JAUMHM010131631.1:0-18772 GCA_032362435.1 Melikaiella ostensackeni
CCAATCCAATCGATCAATTCTTTCGAAAGTTATCGTGCTCACAAACTAAAAATCTACAGACACACAGACAGACAGACGGACACATTCGTAAAAACTTGTTTTCCGGGTTCAGGGGGTCTCAAAACGTGGACATTTGACAAAAACGGGGAGGATGGGGGGTCAAATTTTACACAAATCTAATACATTCTCTGATGAGAATGTAAAAAAATGGAAGCAGTCACCAATCAGAAGCAGAAAGTGATGATGAGAAATGATAAAAAAGGGTGAGGAGGCTTTAGAGTTATTTTTGTGAGTATTCATTTACAATTTTTTCAATGAAATCTGGTCTTTTTCGCTTCTGCCATTTTTAATCAAAATTATTCGCATCCTACTATTCACAATCAGTGAGAAGAAAATGTAGGATGTTCTGCACCAAAGTGTACTAATTTTTTAACCAAATTTCGTACGAAGTTCAATGAAGACTAGTTTTCAAAAACATTTATGAGTTTTTTAAGTTCTCCGTCCACCATAGTGGATCGGCCATTTTAAATTTTGAAAATCTGACTCAAGATTTATATTCAGCGACCCAAAAAAGCCTGTTCACTGATCTTCACAAGCATGTATAAATTTCTTAAGTTTTTTGTCCGCCATATTGGATCAGCCATTTTGAATTTCGAAAATCTGACTCAATATTCATATTCAGCAACCCTAAGATTCTTCGTATACAAAATTTCATAAGTATAACTCCTGTTGACCAAGATTTATCAACTTTTTTATCATTTGAGCAGTCATATTGCATCGGCCATTTCGAATTGTGGAAATATGACTTCAAATTCATAATCAGCAATGTCATAGATATCAAATGAAATATTTCACACCTATCAAAATTTGATGCACATGAAGCTGTGCAACTATAAAGTTTATATTTTTTCGAAAAAAAAAACGAAACTACCCAATTTGGCCGCTTGCACTGCCGCCGCCATTTTGGAGTTCGCAAACGCCGCAGCAGATTCATATTCAGTGATACCTGAATCTCCTGCGTATCAAGTCTCATTATTTTTTGTTATTTGATGCGGTTGAAGATAACTTGAAACCCCTTTTTGAAACCCCATATCTATCTCCTTTTCGAAAATTCAAAATGAGAATTAAATTTTTTTTCAAACTTGAAGTTCGTACGTTTAGCTCGGCTTGACAGATATATAGCTTTACATACGGGCAATCCGTACTTTTAGACTCAGTCTAATAAAATTCCTTTCTATTATATGTGCTCTCATAGAAACACCATGTTTTACTAAACACAACCTCGATGCGGCCAAACTAAGTATGCTAGTGGTCTTGTTTTTACTAATTATGGTTGTCTGCCATCTTACAAAACTCCCAAGTCGATAATTAAAATAATCGGTTGAGTCTTTTTTGAAAAAGTCGATTTTAGTATTAACTTATTCAAAATGCAAAATTTCACGTAAATGATATGGTAAATGGTGCCTAATATTTTTTTCAATGAATTCTTTTATTGATTGTGGTTCTTTGCCATCCCACAAATATTTTAAGATATTTGATTAAAGATATATTTTGTTCCATCTGAACTTTTTTATTTATTGCGGTTTTTTATCAGTCCAAGAACATTTAAAGATTTAATTTATTTAATTTGTACAAATCCTGAGAAAGCGAATATTTTATTATGTTTACACAAAATTTTATTGTGACTTATAATCTAGCTTCGTCTTGAAGATAAAATATGGAATATTTTAACAAATTTTGTGTATTTTGAAATAATTAAATCCAAATATCGACTTTATTCAAACAGTGCCCGATGCATTATTTTTATTTTCATCTTGAAATGTTCGTGGAACTGTAGACAACCATAAGCAATAAATAATCCACAAAATATGATAGACATGACATTTGCTATATTTTTTTGGGAAATTTTTGCTTTTCGAATGAATTAAAGAAAAAAAATCTATTTCTTCGCAAAGGGCATTACCAGTTACTTAAATTTTCGGTTTAACATATTGGTAGGATGGCAAAGAGCCATAATCAATAAAAGAGTTGTGTGAACTAAAATGTTAAGCAACATTTACTAGATCCTTTTTGATAAATGTTTGCATTTCACACTACTGAAACCCAAATATCGACTTTTTCCAGAAAGAGATCTATGAATTATTTTAATTTCCATCTTAAAATACTCGCAGAATGACAGGCAACCATAATCAATCAAAAATCCAGGATTCCATATTTTTCACGGCAAATTTGTAGATTTCGAATTGATTAAATTCTAAAATCGACTTTTCTTCAAAAAGGACCTGACCAATAATTTTGATTTTCATCTTGAAATATTCGCGAGATAGCAGAAAACTATAATCAAGAAAAAAAGCTCATTAGCATTCAATTTGTTCACTTGAAAACAATCGATAAGAAAAGTTTACTAATTGATTAGTGATCGAAATTACTAAAGAATTAGTCAATATCTTAACTCATTCACTGCAGTCAATTATTGAAAGTCAAAATTGTGGCACTACATCATTAGTCAAACACTCAACTGAGGGGCCGAATTCTATAACCGCCTTTAAATTTTTCTCGCTGAACGGAGTTGGCATCTAGATACTTTTCAAACGAGTTTCAAATTTTAAGTTTGAAATACATGTTCTTACAGGAAATATAATTGCACATCTTTCTTCTCCAGACAAAAAAGTTGTAGTCCTTTTAGTTTTTGAATTAAACCCGAAAACCCCGTTTTTTTTTTTAGAAAAAGCAAAATTTTTTAGTCTTTTTTTAATTGAACTCGCTGTAATGCAGCCAATTCTTGGAATTTTCTGATGAAATTCACAGAAAATATCACCTATGATGTTCAGCGAGTGGTAGAGTAAATAACTATTGGAAATTTTTGTTTAAAAAAAATGTGATACATGTTTACCTGAGATGTTGCATAAGTCATTCATTCTTATCTTCAAGCTCTTGGGGAATCAAGCGAATTTTCGATAACAAAAAACGTCTGAGAGGAATGTTGATCAAAAAGGTATAAATATGTTTTTTGCTGAAATATTTATCCAAAATAAATCAGTATTGAGAAGTTATGAAGGTTTTATTTCAGCCGCGCGGCCCATTTCTTCGCACGTGTGTCTCAACTCAACACGTTCACGTGGAAATGCAACTCGCTCAAGACGAAGCATTACTTATTAGTCGGAATTAAAAATATTTAAACATGAGATAATTTGAAGAACATGAATTTCAATAGCTTTGCAATTCAACAGAAACCTAAGATGCATCAGTAAGTTTACAAACATCGAGGTCAAACAAAACAAAACAATACAATACACTACATAATATTGTGTATAGTTTATTTTTTCTACTCTTTTTTTGGACCCTATATACCTCATTAATCAAAAACGATTTGAAGAAGTAATAATTTACAATTATGTCTAATGAATAATAAATATATCATCTCGAGCGAATTCGCCTCCACGTGAACGCGTCAAGATAGTGCGTAAAAAGAAACAGGACGCGCGGCCGCAATAAATCCCCACAATTTCTTAATGATGATTTTTTAAAATAATTTTTTTGCAGAACACATACTTATACTTTTCTAAACAGCTTTCCCCTGGAAATTTCTTGTTGCTTAAAATTCTATAGACAAGAAATACGTAATTGAATTTCCCATAAGAACATGTACTATTAAAATTAAAATTTGAAACTTGCCCCGTAAATTACTACTTTCATTTTGTGCAAGTTTGCATTCATTCTTGAAATTGTATTATACTCACGAATAGAATTCAGGAGAAGCGCAAAGAGAAGAGTCCTAAGGATGTACATGATTTTCTCGAGAGATACAGATTAAATGTTGGTTCCTGAGCACTTTGTCTCTCCGCAAGATTAAATCTGGATTTTATCAGTCAAGAGCCAGTTTTTATACCTACAGATAAGTGAATTTTGTAAGATTAGTTGTGACCTCATTAGAAGTAATATTACTTTCAGTTTGTTAGTCACGTGATTGCCCAAGTTATAAATCAAGAAATTCATCAGATTCCAAGCTTGACAGACGTGAAGACCATAAAGGCTCATGTGAGTTTTCTAAAGCATTGGAAGAAAAATTGAAATCAATTAATAAACATGGAAATGCAGTCGATTATTCAAAAAAGTCAGAATACTATTTAGGTCTTGTATATTTAGTTCTCACCCCAATTAAATTTTATGATGTTGATTTTATTACTTTTTCTGATTTACTGACACTCAAGCATTGTGACCCTACTGACTTAATAAACACTTTAGATAGCATTCATAAAATTACATAGCAAGCATTGTTTATATTCTAGTTAATAAAAAACAAGTATATACAATATATATATGTAATACATACATTATTTACGAAATATTTGAAAACAAATTTACACTTACGTGCTTGGTCTATGTATTTGCCCCCTATTTATGCAAAGACCTTTTAAAATTAAAAGTTAAATTATAAACAAACTGTAATTTGATGATTGTGAATTCTCTTTTGTTAAAACTCCTTCGGCTTTAAATAATACAGTCTCATCACGTGTCTCGCGCTCCGCAGTCGAATAAAGTATGTCCAAAACGCGAAATTTTCTATATTATGTTGAACTGTATTATAATAAGTTTATGTTAAAACAAAAACTATTCCTTTCATCAAAAATACAGTCTCGAACGAATTCGTAGTCGCTTTTAAGATGAACACTTTTGCTTCTTAACATTTTTTTCGCATCTCGTATAGTTATGCTGGAAATTGAAATTTTTTATTTTTCGAAAAGGATTTACAATGGATAAGATCAGAACCGTTGGTTGAAAGTGGCTGATTAAGGAAATCATCCTTTCTTCTTAGGCTTTAAACCAGTGTACCAATGAGCAATCCAACCCGATAATTTCTTCGAAAGTTATCGTCTTCACAGACGAGGACCACTTTTGCTCAATCAGTGGATCCAAAACGTCGAGATTTGATGAAATTAGCGAAAGTCAATTTTCACATAAAACCAATACCTTCTCATTGAGATGAGAATGTAATAATATACATAATGTATAAGCGATAAGTTTAAATAAATAAAAAGTCTTTGCTGAATTTTTTTTCTGTGAGACATGGTAGTTTTTTTATGTTTCTATAACTCCTTTTCGATCCTGGAAAGGACTTTCCAGACGATTGCACACACCCTTTTCCTCTGTACACAGAAAGCATATTGCTCACAATATGCTTTCAAAGTAGACAAATTTTCCGAAGTTTCAGACTTTGAAGCCACTTTCCTGGATAATTTATTACGTAAATTGAACTTGTATACGAAACTATATTTTTAAGAAGGAATTTGGTGTAAAGTCTGGCGGTAATTTATGTGAAATTTTAGCTTTTTTCACTTAAAACCTATTCATAGGCTGAAAGAGAATTCCCTTTTAATTTACAGTTAACTGGTATATTATGTACCAAGTGGGAGAAGTGGGTCTTTTTACGCCGAGTGTAATTTTTTCAGTACGAGTCGCACGGTTCCGGCTTGTATGAAATTTTCAATATTGAAATTTTTGAAATTTGTAGGTACCATAAATTACCGGCAATTTTGAAAATTTATGGTAATTTTTGTGAATTATCAAAAATTTTGAAGGACTTGGATCTTTAAATTTTCGTTAATTTTGGAAATTCACGAAAATTTAGCGAATTACAAATTTTTCAGTAATTTATAAATTTCAAAAATTTAACAAATTTCCGAACATTTTTAGAAATTTAAAGAGATTTGAGGATTTTACGGACATTGACGGAAATTTAAAGTATCCAAATATTTCCAAAATTTTCGGTTATTCATGGTAATTTATCGGTAATTTATGATAACTTATCTCTTAGAGTTAGTCAAATCTGTCAACGCGATTAATTGATGGCTCGACGATCACTTTTCGTGAGCCCAAAATATAAGCTCACGCATGTATAATTTACATTATTCATCTCTGACTTAATTTTTTTTACGCCTCGTTCAGAAAAAACATGTGAGTCGTAAAATGTCCTCTTCCCCTTGGTGTATAAGATATTTTTTTTATAACAAATGCATAATTTGAGACACATTGGAAGGCAGGCACGGCTTCTGCTTATAGAAAGTGTTCAATGGAGAAATTTTGGGAGTTTGTAGGTACTATAAATTACCGAAAATTTTTTAAACTCTGGAAATTTACGGTAGTTTTATGAATGACCAAAGAGTTTCGGAAATTTTCGAATCTTTAAAATGTTGTGAAATTCCGTAAATATTGGAAAGTTGTGTAAATTTGAAAAATTACAAAATTCCCGGAAATTCATCGATTTTCGAAATTTCCGAAAATCTTCGGTAATTTATAAATTTGCGGAAATTTGTGGTTTGTAAATTTCATGAAATTCTACGTTAATTTATAAATTTCCGAAATTTCCGGTGATTTATGAATTTTCAAAATTCTCTGAAATTCTCGGTCATTTATATATTTAACATAAATTGCCAAAATTAAAAAAATTTCTGAACACTTTTGGAAAATTACAGAAATTTAAGGATTTTACGAAAATTTACGGAAATTTTAAGTGTCCAAAAATTTCCAAAATTTCCGAAATTTTTTGTAATTTATGATAATCTGTCGCAATTTATCGGTAATTTCCGGTAACTTATCGCTTCGAGTTGGACCAATCTCTCAACGCCATTAGCTGATTGCTTGACGATTACTTTTTGTGAGACCAAAATGTGAGCCCATGTATAATTTCCATTTTTCACCCCTGATGTCACAGACACCCACTAGGTGAATAGTGGCACGGGGAATTGAACGAACTTGAGGAAAGTGCGAAGTGAAAGACATGACCTCAAAATTTTGAAATCTTTTCAATGATGTATAAAATTGAGAATATTATCACATTAATTTGATACTTCAATATTGAATACAAATTTTTTAAGTTTACATATTAGGGCTATTGGGTAATATATATTTCAGCGTACATAATAGAAATTTATGAAACTAAGTTACAAAAAACTGATCAGATTAGTTTTCAAATGGATATGATTTGATATAAGATCGCAGAATATTATTTAAACTATATTCGTTTTGATACTTAAGTTATTATTAAATTTGAAAATGGTGCTCCACAAACCTTATTAGAAAAATAATTAAGCGAAGGATTAATTGGAACAAAACTTTTTTTAAAACATCCTGAATTATTGATTACCAAGGCCGATAAAGAGAGTATTACAGTTGCAATATTGAAAGATGTTTATAATCAAGAAATGATGCATATTTTGAACGATAAAGATAGTTTTGCAGTTATCCCAAATGATAATACAAAAATTATTCAAAAAGGTACATTTAAAATTCTAGAGAGATTAAGACTTGAGAAATGTTTGGGAAACAGTATCGAAGGGTGCGACAATAACACAATTCACACAAATCTATCTCTTGCCTATGGCTTAGTGAAAGCTCATAAAGCAGAATTTCCTTTACGACCGGTATGTAAAGAATTTAATTGACAGAGCTCTTAAATTATCACATCCTACATTCTATGAAAAGAATATTGAATTATGCAAACAGATTCTTCTTCTCATTCATTATCCTATTACTTTTACAGACAAGCATATGCATAACAGAATTGTTCAAATTAACAATAAAGGTAATAATCAGAACAGAAACAATGTACAAAATTACAATAAATTCAATACGATTGTCTTACCTCATTTTGGAAAAATCTTAAGTATCTTGAAATCAATTTTAGGAAAATTGGGGTCACATACGATGTATAGAGTTCCGCTCAGAAGCAAAGCAACTTGATTGCTACATTGGGTAAAGATGAGTATGAGAAACTTGATTAACAATGTGTGATTTACAAATTTAAATGTGGAAAATGTCATGCTGCTCATATAGGGCAGGCAAGGAGGTCACTTTGAACAAGAAAAGTGGAACACAAAAATATTTTTCATAGAAGTGGAAGATATGACTCGGTCTTTACGAAACATAGACTCACACATGGGCATGACTTTAATTGGAATGATGTTAAAATTTTGAATCGTGAGAGAAATCAAAAAAAGAGAAAGTTCATGGAAATACGCTTTACAAAGAGAGAAGGTAACAAAGCTATTAATTTGAAAAGTGATCTTGCTAGATACAACAGAATTTGGGATGGAATCATTAATTGGATACAATGATTTTAGTTTTGTGTTATAATGTGGAATTTATGAGAATCAATTCCCAATTAAGGAATAAAGTAATCTGAATTTGGGATTTATTCAGAATTTTTTTGCCTATGTCAAAATTTCAATTTTCAATTAATGAATGAAATATGTACCAAAACGGAAATTACTATCAATCATATCTGTTTTTACTTTCAGGTAATAATGTTTTTCTAATTTAACAATTTTTTCAATTTCATACCTGTTGTTTTCCCATAAATTACCGCTGATGAGGAAGTATGAATTGGCTTCGAAACATGTTAGTCCCCAGTAGTATAAAAAAGACGGAAAAAAAAGAGCGTGAGGTTGGTTTGGTTGACTCTTTCTTTTTTCTCCTTTTTTTTTCTTTCTGTTGTGTATATTTATTGTACATCTGTCTCTAATGAGCCGAAAAAGCCGGTAGTCTCAGAGTCCATTTTGAATTGTGAACTTTTTGGGTATTCTTTTACAGTACACAAAAAATTTTCAAAAGAAAATAGATTTCATTTCGATCTTTCAGAAATTTCAAAAAAGAGACATTGAGCAAAGATTGATTCCAGTCTGGAGGGTTGCCTATGAATACTTAAGATTTCTTTCAATTGAGTAATTGAGTAATTTTTTAGAAATGTGTTATTATTTTGGATTATTGCCTTTTTCTTTTTGAGGTCTTTTTTTGGGGTTACCCCCACTGTCCGCTGTGGTAAATCTTGAACGGATCACCAGAGTGTACTCACAAGATCACCCAGCGCCGTTGAACAACTTTGGGTGCACCCGAGTATACTCTGGTGGGGGCTTGGAACACTCCCTAGGGAGTAAAAAGTAGAATTTTAGTTCGCTTTACAGGCATCGAAAAGGGCTGAAATCATACATGTGTTATAGAAAAGGATTTTGATGACCTAAATACTTTGATCTGATGATCAAGATGATTTGTATAATAGCTTGGGAAATGAAATGATTCATATGCTTAAAATCGACTTTCATATTTGATAAATTTAGGGACAATCCGATTTGAATAGAAATAAAAACTGTTTTTATCGGAATATTATGAAAGACAAATTCTGAGACAAGAAGATATAAGTTTGGCTTACATCAGAAGAATAAATTTATCAAATTTTTTATTTGATTATACGAAAGTTATCAGCTGTGATATGGAACCTCCAACCAACCAGTCAGAAGACAATATCATTTCAAGATTTCTTTCAGTGACAATCAAAGTATACATCGCAAATTTCGTCACCATTTGTGCTCATACACGTGTGGATTGTTTCTCAGATCTACAAAAATTTGTCTAAAATAAAATAGACAGTGTGTACTCGTACCGCAAAAATCCGACTATTTGTACCGAAATTTTGGTACAAATAGCCCCCTTTTCAGGTCCCGCTTTTCGTACCTAATTTTCGGTACGCGTAGCTATGTCCATTGAAATAATTTAAAAAATAAATAACTTTTTTTTATCCACGTTGAAAATTGAACGACCAGTCGCACAGTAATAGAATAGAATTTAAAAAACTCAAAAGAATTTAATATAATTCAGAGAGTAATTCGGGGAATATAGAAAATTCGTGGAATTTAGAGAAATGCTACAATTCAAGGATTTAAGAGAATTGCGATAATTTTTCAGACAACAATTTTTTTATTATCATAAATCAAAAGAGTAAACCTCGTTCGGTTCTAGTCTCATTATGCTACTAAGGATTCAGGAATCTATAAGATCCTGGTAAGGAGGAGGATGCATAGAGAAGGGATGCATTTTAGATCCATCTGGGAGTTGCATAATGGCTATTAAAATAACATACTTATCCCACAAGATTCCTCCGAACCGGGCTGCTAACCAAGCTCGCTAGCATTCACCCCAGGTGAAAAGCTTCACAAAGTCATCGTGCATCATGGCTCACACACAAATACCGTTTGCCGATACTTCTAATCCCTTTAAACAGTTTTTACCACACATACCTATTCTGGTGTACATATTTTGCTCTTCTATTCCTTTTGCTCTTCTTCTTTTGCCGCCTTAGGGTCTCATTACACCCACTTCACCATTCTTTCCTTTGTTTACCTCTGGGTACGCAACCATTAACTTTTCCTGAATACACCTACTTCACTAAACGTCTGTAATCACTTCTCTCGACATGCCCAAATTATAGCAAGAAATTCCTTCAGTCTCATCATTCAGTGACAAATAAGAAAATTATTTTCAACTTTATTGAACCAGTGCTTAAAGACAATATTGTGAAACTTGTAAATATGATACGTCAGCTCCATCAACACAACGTATTTACAAGTTACTGCTTCAGAATTAAAAAATGAGAATTATTTTTAAACACTTGTATCTTACCATTCTTGATCTAAATTTGAAAAAAATCTTTCATTTTATGTTTTCACACTCACTAAAACTAAATTAGTGAAACATCATAAGTTAATAGTGAAATTCTAGTAATTCGGTTCAAGTAGAGGAAAGTGACTCACTAAAAATTAGCAGAAAATTCATGATTCGTCTAATCGAAATATTCACTAATTTAATAGTAGAAAACTACTAATTGCTTAGTCAAGATATACATATTTACTTATTTACACTAAGATACCCAAGATTTAAATGCTTCATGACTGCGTTTCAATTTTTTATGTACTGCGTTTGAGTTTGTGAATTAATGAGTCATTGATAGAACTTTTCGTTTAGAAAATACTATATTCTAAAAAAAATTTACAGTACTTTTTTATTGAAAATTATATTTTTAGGTGCCCCCTCCCCCTCCCGTCCTTCTTCAAACCTTTTCATACATTTTCCTATTAAATTTCCTCAAATCATTTTACCAAATATGTTTACTAATGAAATTTTGTTATTAAAACTTACTTATTTATGTTATAAGTGCATATTATATAAAAAATGTAGAGCATGAACGTTCAAAGGCAGAAAGAAATAATTTTTAATTACAAATTTCGAAATTTCGGAATTTTTACTATTTGTTCAGGCAAATAATTTTGGGAAAAACGCGAAATAATTTTCTTTCTTAATTTTCCTTCAATTATGTTGCCAGTGATGCGATGTGATGCCAATTAAGTCTATAGTGAACATTTTAACATTCTCATCAGAGAAGGTATTATATTTATGTAAAATTTGCCCCCTCCCCCGTTTTTGTCAAATTTCCACATTTTGAGACCCTCTGAACCCGAAAAAACAGGTTTTTACAAATGTATCTGTCTGTATGTATATCTGTATGTCTGTCTGTGAGCACGAAAACTTTTGAAAAAAATCTATTAAATTATCATCACGATTTTTCGAATTTTTTTGAAAATCAAAAATTCAAATTTTGATCGCACAAAAAATAATTTAAAATAAATAATTTCATTTTTTGGTCAAACTATCCAAGGTATGAAAAAAGAGAAGAGAACAAAAATTGTGCACCCAAAAGAAGATCTAAAAATTTCTTATCAATTACTTCTTGATAAGACGCGTTATTTTTCTTTTATTCATAACGTAGTTTTTGTTTCAATCGTAAGAAATAACATTAAAAATTAAAAACTTTAATTTTTGGAAAAACGGTATAAGGCACGAAAAAATGAATAGACAAAACTTATTCACCTAAAAAGAGCTACAAATTCATTATGAATTATTCTTTGATGGGACGCGTAGTTTTTGTTTTAATCGTAAAAAAAGTAATAAAAATAAAAAATATTAAATTTTCGGAAAAACTACACAAGTGACGTCCTATCAAAAGATAGTTTGAATCAAAGTCGCAGATATAATTTAGGCGAACAATTTCGTCAAATAACATTTTATTGTATCTTGTGTCGTTCTTCCAACAAATTTTATTTTTTACGATTAAGACAAAAACTACGCATCCTATCGAAAAATACTTAATAACAAATTTGTCGATATTTTTGTGGCGAACAACTCTTTTGTCTTTTCGTATCTTCTGTTGTCTTTCCAAAAATTTGAAATTTTCAAATGTTTTTTTACGACTAAAATGAAAACTACGCGTCCTACCAGAAAAGAATTAACAACAAATTAATAGATCTTTTTTGGGTAAATAATTTTTGTCTATTTATTTTTTTTCGTATCGTGTATAGTTTGACTGCAAAATTAAATTTTTTCTTTTGATAACATTTATCGCGATTAAAACCAAAAATATCCGTCTTATAAAAAAAATTATCCAGAGAAAACTCATTAATCTTTTTCATATGAACAATTTTACTCTCCAACATTTTTTTCATATCTCATAAAATTTTGCTGAAAAATGAAATTTCTGACTTCTTAAAAAGCATTTTCGATGAATAAAAGCAGAACCAGAACATGATGAGAAGGATTCAATGAAATACATAAAAATTGAAGGTTAATTAAAAAAAAATTCAAATGAATTGAAAACAATTCTAAAATATGAAAAAACTCCACTGATTTCTGTGAAATTTGGGTGAATTTAAAGAAATTTAAGGGAAATGGGAAGAATTCGATGGCATTCATAAAAAATTAAGCTGATTTCAAAAAGCAATCAAGCGAATAAAAAACAATTCAAAAATATAAAAAAATTTATTCAAATGAGTGAGTTTGAAATGAGCCTGAAAAAAATTAAAGAGAATTCTGAAGAATTTTGGATGAATTGATAAGAATTCAGGGCGAATTCCAAATGAATTGCAAAAAAAATATTTAAAAAATCTCTTCAAATCTTTGAAACCCTACGAAATCCTTCACTTTTCTTGAGAATAAATTCTTCGAAATCCATTAAAATATTAAAATCCTTTCAAATGATTAAAACCCTTTGAAATCCTTTCAAATTGTTCGGAATCTCTTGAAATTGCCTTGGAATCTTTTAAAATATCCTAAAATATTTTCGTCTTGAAAATCTCTTCAAACTATTGAAATAAATAAAAAAATTGTAGGAATCGTTTCAAATTTCCTAAAATATTTCAAATACTTTGACATTTTTTTAAGCGCCTCGAAACTTTTTGGAGCTCTTGAAAATGCCTGGGAAACTTTTACAATATCTTCAAGTACTTCGAATCCTTGGGAATCCCAATAAATTACTGAAGTCAATAAAAATTTCCTTGTAATCTTTCCAAATAACCTAAAATATTTCAAATCCTTTAAAATCTTTTAAAATCCCTTGAGATTTCGTAAAGCTCTTGAAAGTTTCAAGGAATTTGGGAAAATACCTTAAAATATTTCAAATCCTTCGATAATTTTATCAATTTATAGTATTCTGAGGATTAATTAGATAAAAACTTTAAAATTAAAAAAAAATTCTTTGAACTAAGCAAAATTGAGTAAATTACTTCTCTTGAATGAATTCTTCGAAATCCACTAAAATATTATTAAATCTCGTAAAATTCCATGAAATCTGATATTTCCTGAAATCCTGAAAAAAGTGTTAAAATACCTTGAGAGCTTCAAAATATCTTAGAACCTTATTTGTCCATTGAAATCGTCCCATATCTTCCAAAATTTTAGAAAATGCATTATCCTAAAATATTTTGAACGCTCTTAAATACTTCTAAATTAATGAAATTGATTAATAATTCCTTGGAATCATTTTAAATTCCCTAAAATATTTTAAATACTTTAAAATACCATTAAACTATCGAAATCAATTAAAATACTTGTAATCTTTTCAAATAACCTAAAGTATTGTAAATTTTGAAAAATATTTCGAAATCCCTCGAAGTTTTTGAAAGCTCTTGAAAATGCCAAGAAATTTGAAAAAATGCCTTCAAAGCCTTTGACCACTTTATTAATTGATTCTCAGAATCAATTAAATAAAAACTTTTAGAAATTCAAAAAATCCGTTGAATTCAGTAGGATATTGAAAAAATTCAGAAGAATTCAAGTGCATTTAAAGAAATTCAAAAGAATTTATAAGAACCCAGGATAAATTAATAAAAATTCAGGGTAGATTCCCAATCTCTTCAAATCTTTAAAACCCTACGAAATACCTCATTTCTCGTGAACAAATTCTTTAAAATCCACGAAAATATTATAAAGTTCCGCGAAATTCTGTAATGATATTCCCTGAAATTCTGGAAAATGTACTTCTTACAGAAACTCTCTGATTTATGGTATTTTTTTCAAAATGCCTGATTGGCTAACATAGGGACCAAATCTTGAAAATAGGGTACTTTAGTGACCTCAACTGAGTATAGGGTACAATAGGGGATATAGGGACCGGTCTACGAGGCCTCCAATCAACCAAAAAAATCCGATTACAGACTTCACAGCCTACATTTCTCTCCAAACACGGAAAGAAGGATAATTTTTCACGAGAATAGGAGAATAAGAGGGGAATAACTTCTTTTAAATAAAATCAATTCATAGGTACCAGAGTGAATTCAATATGAAACTCTTATGATTTCTATTCCAAAAATATTGCATTTTTAACGAAATAGTTGAATTTTCAACCACAAAGGATTAATTTTCTACAAAAAGAGATGAACTATCAATGAAATGGTTGAGTTTTCAAGCTAAGAAGATGAATGATTTAGAAAAAAGTTGACTTTTAAAGAGGAAAAGATGCATTTTCAACAAAACAGTTGATTTTCAACTAAATTGTTGAATTTTAAACAAGAAAATGTGCCCGCTTCGCAAACACATTCTTATCATGAGCTTCGCTCGCAGGTTTGAGCGCGCCTTTGGTGCGCGATTCAGTCGTCGCTCTTCGCGCACCGAAACATGTGGATCTCGCGCTTCGCACTCAATGTTATATGTTTTTCATGTACAAATTACGAAATTTGTTTTCGATTTCAAATGAATAACGGAATTTATTTACTTAAGTCTCTGTCGGCCTTAACGAATACATTCTTATCATGATATTTGCGCTCAAACTGAGCTTACCGTATAATATATACAAATGAATAATTAAAAAGACGAATACAAAATTACGTTCATGATTTACGATTGGTCTCATGAAGAAATGTTTAACGGCAATTTTAGATGACTTTTTACAAGCACAAATTCTATTCTTCTGACTTCATTTCTTATCTCGCGTCGTTTGGCTCGAAAATTAAAACGAAAATATTCCAATATCATTTTCCATACTTAAAGAACAAACTATGCCTCCTACCAAAAAATGTTCACAAGTAAGCTTATGGGTCTCCGTAAAAGCAGCAATTTTGATATCATAACTTTATTTCGTATCTCGCGTTATTTGGCTCAAAATTTGAATTTGCGATTTTTTGAGAAAATTTAAAAATTTGTTATGACAATCTTGTAGGGCTTCTAAAAAGCAACGTTTTTTTATCTCGTGACTTTTTTCATATTGTGCATTGCTTGACTTAAAATTTTCATTTTCGTTTCTTTTTTTAAATTTTGAAAATGCTATAACTTTCATAATTTTTGTTTTATCGAAAAAAGTCATTAGGATAAATTGTTCGACTTCTGAAGTACTACAAATAGTCGTTTATATAATTAAAAAAAAATTGACACAAAAATTTTGGAAATGCGATTTGGAAAGTACAATTTTGAATAAAAGAAATATTGAAAGCAATTTCTTTTCTTTCATAATTTTCCCTATCCTGGACATATTGCTACAAAAAATCGGCCAACTTCTCCTTCAGATATTCATAGATTAAAACAAAGAAATAAATCGTTCAGTGACATCTTCACTGTTTTTTTGAAAGATGTCGTTTTTTTATTGACCCAAGTATTAAAATCGTTTTAAGAAACTTTTTATATTGGCAATAGGGTCTTATGATTATCATAAGACCCTATTGCCAATATAAAAAGTTTACAAAGAAATAAACTTCATTAAAAGTCGTGCCTCTGAATTTATGTAAAGTTATTTAATTCTAATAAAATAAATAAGTTGACGATGTCTGTCTTCTGAAAAATTCATCTTTTCAGTTCGAAAATTCAACTATTTCGTGCAAAATGCAACTATTTTTGGTTGAGTTACAATCTCTTTTATTCTAGAATGGAACTATTTGCTTGAAAATGCAACTATTTAATTGAAAATTACATATTTTTGTAAAGTCAACTTTTTTATTGGAATTTCATGTTGTTATTTAAAAGTCTATGTACTTTGTTGTAATTCCGTTTTCTTTGTGGAAAATTCATTTTTTTAACTACAAATTCATTCAATCTATTCTTTGTTGAAAATTTATCTTTTTCAATTGAAAATTGATTTTTTTTTCGTTTAAAAGTCATCTTCTTTGGGTTAAACATTCAAATTATGTATAGAAAATTCATATTTTTGGCTTTTGAATGTAGCAATTTTTTTTTAAATTTACTTTTTCATTAAAAATTCATATTTTTGAGTTGAAAACTTGATATACACCAATTTATTACGACTATCATTTTTCTCTGGAAAGACAATTTGAGATCCGAATTCCTTGTTTTTCTGAGAATGAGTCGGTCAACACATTGAGAGAAATTCGGAATCAGAATTTTAATTTTCACTTTGTAGTCAACTTAATTTTAATTTCATCTTAAATTAATTTTAACTTTCATCTACTCTGAATAATAGCCTCCAAGTATTTTATTAAAAGTTCGAATTTATGAGCTGCAGTTTGAGGTAATAGTAATATTATATCGACTCAAATATTGGGGATTCAACGTAAAATCTGACTTCTTAGAAATCTTCAATTCTGGCGAACCCGAAAAGATGATTTTCGCCGAATTCTAACAAAGAGAACGAAGGGGACAGCCAAGCAGAGAGCTTGAACTGTCCTCCCCTCCGCTTCCACGCGCGTGAAATTCATCCCAAATTTGCGAATTGCTCGCGGCCGAAATGGCAGTAGCTTTTCAGAAACTTTTTAGATCTAACGGCATAACGTGTCAAACGTCGACACCGAACAACAAAATCGTGAATAGCGACTGAAAAACCTTTTTTGGTTCAAAACTCAACTACTTAGTTGAAAAAAGAACTACTTTCTTAAAAATTCATTTTTTTCGTTGATGATTCATCATACACATCATACCTTTTCATAGGTATAGGACAGACAAGTCCCTCAAAAGACGCCTAGGACGAAGGGGCCTAGGGCTCAACGGACCTCACCACGAAATTTTTTTTGGAGGCTCACCAAGAACACTAGTACTATCTTGAAGTGTAGTACCTCAGGCGTATATCCCCCAATTTTTAGAGAAAAATATTAAAAATTAACGAATTTATGGTTATTTATGTGGAAAAAGAAATATCCAACAATTTTTTACTCTTTATTTTTTCTCATTATGTTTATCAACATTTTATTAGAACTATGAAATGACCTTTATTCAGAAGCATTCAGGTATTTGTAGAAAAAATCTCAAACCAGTATATTGAATACTCCATGAATTATCCACACTTTTTCACGCTGGGGTCTAACGGACCCCCTGTGGCACCTACGTGATTATTTTGAGGTGTGTCATTCAAGGGTTAAAGTAATATGTTTAAGAATCAAAATTAGTATGCAAAGATACGAGTATATTAAGAATCACAAGAAATGGCTCAAAATTTTAATCAGTGATGTTTTACTTATTTTTAATGAGAATCCTTACTGATTTCAATCGGTGACCCATTTCTAGCTATTTGAATTAGTGAGATTGCGCTCTGATTCACTGAAAATTCTTACTTATTTGATTCCGTGACCCATTTCTCGCTACTTCAAATTTATAGAGTATATTTCTGATTGGCGTGAACAAATTTTATAAACAAATTCGCAGTTTGAACAAGACAACTACATTCAAACCTTTAAATTGTTTGTGCACTTTGTTCATGGCAATAAAATTTATCAAGAGGCAACAATGCACTTTACTATGAAGTATAACTGTCAATTCAAATAAGGCACGTTCAAAAAAAGTATTTGAAACTTTTAAAAATTGCTCAAACTTTGGATTTGTTTATGCAATTTGTTTATAATAATAAATATAATTTATTTCGTTTTTAATGTTCGTATGTACTCTTGATGAATGTTTAAAATCATTATAAAAATCTACTGTGGCTTATAACAAAACAATTGTTAATAACGGATTGTATATATATATATATATATATCACTTCTTGCTTTTTAATGTTTATTTATCTATTATACAGATTAATAACAATCATTTTCAATATCATGCGTGTTACTAATGCATGCGTTTATTAAAAATTACAATTTTTTCGAACTTTATGTTTCAATAAAAAGATTCGACAATTTTCAGAAATCGTGCTTGAGCGGTCTACGGCTAGCTTGAACCAATTTTGACTAGAAAGTGTTTGCCACTTCCATTTTTTTTCTGAATATGTTTTGGGGCTTCCTCCCGAGTATTTTGAGCCTTATATAAGCAAGAATTTAAAAAAAATCCAATAAGACAAAGAATGTGGGGTTTTCTATAAACTTTGACTTTATCTTCCCTGCTGAGTTTCTAAATCATTGAGAGTTGATTTTATTGAAAAGCTTTTTTTTTTAATAATTTTTTAAAAATTCGTCAAATCATTTTTGTAGACACGAGAATTTTTCCGAAAAAATTGATTTTCCAATTTTTCTCGTGAACGATGCAAGATCTTATAAAAGAGGAAGAGGTATTTTACTCTTTTTTTAAATAATTTTTTTAAATGAGCAAACTTTTTTCTTAAAATTTTATCGAGACTGTCGCTGTCTGTAAGAAAAATTCGAAAATTCAATTTTTCGAAAAAAAATTCTCTTGACCACAAAAATAGTTTGGCCCGCATAAAACTTGAAAATTTCTTCGGTCTCACTCGTCATATGCA
>JAUMHM010131640.1:0-18771 GCA_032362435.1 Melikaiella ostensackeni
ATTTAAAATTGAAAGTATTTAAAGCTGAAATACTTTCCACTTGGAGTCCTTAAAGAATAAGCTCTTCTACTAAAACTTTAAGAATTTAAACATTCACGACCAGAAAATAAATTCACTGTAATTTTCCGGCTTTCTCCCGGTCTCAACAAAACTTCAGCTCATTAAGTTCACACGAATTAACTACAAGACATTGTGAATTGCAATTTTGAATACAATTTTAGTTTTTCAACCAAAAAAAGGTGAAAAGGTGACAAATTTTTAGAATAGATGAAATAGGTGACAATTTCTAAAATAGGTGACAAAAGGTGAATAGGTGACACTCTGTGATGACTGCAAATTCTCGAAGTTTTAATCCAAAAAGACGAATTTTCTACAAAGCAGTTGAATTTTCAATAAATTTTCGTCAAAAAGACGAAATTCAACTAAAATGATGATCTTTATGGAAATGATGAATCTTTAACCAAAAAAATTAATTGTTAACTGTTCAAAATTCAAGAAAAACCGGTGACCTAGTTTTCGGAAAAATCGACTTTTTCACAAATTATTCTTTAAGGATTGAAATGTTTATTTATTCAATTCTCATGTAAAATTATCTAAATATAACATTTTTAATATTTGTTTTTAATATAAAATTCGCGTTTTTCTTGCATTTATAATTGTTAAAAATTAAAGAAAATTGAAAATTGAATTTTAAACAGTTGAATTTTCAATTGTTGTGACTGAAAAGATGGGGTCAAGTTTTAATCTATATGAATAGCTAAAAAAACGCAGACAGAGACCCCCGAGGAGACCCCAGACGAAAGAGATGATATTATGGTTTCGATATGAAGGTCAGAATGTCATTATCACGTGATAGTAGTAACAGGTCCACGAATACGAGCAAGGACGTACTTCTGCTTCTTCGAGCAATCACATGAAGTGATAACACGTGAAGATTCTCAGCTACTTCAAAACTGTATAAAGCATTTTTCCACTACCCACAGAATAAATAACAAATGAATTATTCAATTAATTATGCTGTTAAAATTTGATGTGAATTTATCCCCCATACTAGGGTTGGTTTATTGATTTTTCGAACTTCGTTGTCACTTTTCATCTCAATTAAATTGATTACACTAAAGGTATATTGTTCAATATTATTATCATATAAGAGAGAGATGATATTTGAGATAAGTCTGAGGTATAATTAAGAGTATGTATAAGCAAACGAGTTTACCACAGAAATCCAACTAAATGGCTTCTCATCTGATATGATGGCTTCCTGCTGATATGATCCTATCAAAATTATCAATCAATGTCTTTGATGAGATTAATATCTTTAGGGAAAAACCAAAGATTCTTCCACACTGAGAAAAGGGGATCATACGAACTAGATATTAAAACTTGAGAATAATACCCCGTAAATAATTGTATATTAGCGTGCATAATCTATAAACTTTTTCTAATATATGAAGATTTTACCAAATATAATCCCTAGATGTTAAATTCGGGTGTAGTTCCGAATAGCCCTTACCTCCGATTTTTTTGAAAATCCGTGTATTTATGTATTTTGACGAGCTGATTACGAAAATCATAGTGAAAATTTGCTCAAATTTGATTTTCATGAACTATAAAAATCATGGGTTTTCACGTTTATCTCGAGAACGATTGAGAATTTCAAAAAATAATGTAAACAAAAGTTGTGGACTCAGTCAAAATACATATTTTATGTTTTATCCATTTTTTTTTCGAGTGAAATTTTTCGAGATATCTGATGATAAAGATGAAAATTTCATGCCTAGCCCCTGCCGAAAGCGTATGTATTTTTTTACCTTCGATTTTTTTGAAACTGCGTCTACGCACGTATTTTGACGCGTTGATTACGAAAATGTTAGTGCGAATTGGCGCAAGTTTGATTTTCATGGCGAAAACCATGGAAAACCCATGAAAGTCATGGTTTTTCGAATTTATCTCGGTAAATACAGAAAACTTTGGAAAAGTTTTTAGACAAAAGTCATAGTTCCATTCAAAACATACATTTTTTATTCTGCCGTACACCGTCCGCGCTGACAGTAGTACAGGAGCAGTTGGTTACGTGCTCTTATTATTTTCAGGTCTACTGAACTGAAGTGATTATATAATACAAAAGGTGAGTGCAGAGGTTTCGTTCTGAAAAATTTTTTTTCTTAGTTTTTCGTTTTTTTGGAGATTCTAAGCCTACCATCAGGATGAATCAGCAACACATTTTTAGTGTGAGTCCCATTTTTCGAGATCGAGATAAGACACTTCAGTGGTTACGGGATATTGTATTGATTTCAACGGAACGATTCTGTTGTAAGCTAGAGAAACTATTGCGGATCGCTTTTCATTTTGCAGAGAGGTGTACATGCTTGCTCTTGACGAGAATCTCGAACAGGAAGGTCGCATTGTTGGTGTCGGCGAAGTCGTCGAAATTGACGAATGTAAGATCGGTCGCCGGAAATATGAAAGAGGATGTGTGGTGGAGGGTTCATGGATCTTCGGCATGATCCACAGGGGACATGCCTCCCAGTATTGCTTAGAAATATGTCCCGACAATAAAAGAGATGAAGGTACTTTGATTGCTCTAATTAAAAAACATGTAGCTGACGGAACAGAGATCCACACTGAATGCTGGAAAGGCTACATAAACTTGGCGGAACACGGTTATGTTCATAAGACTTTGAATAATTCCGAGGAATTTGTGAATAGCGAGCCCCATGCTTACACCCAAAACATTGAGTCCTCCTGGAGATGGATGCGATGGATTTATTTTGTAACTTAATAAGTAATATTTATTTGAATGAAAATATAATCTTCATAGTTGGAGATTTTTTTAAATCCCACAATATTAACCGATATTGAAAATGTTGAAATTATCTACGGGGGACTTGGTTTTTATATCATTTTTCTGTTTCTTACTTAATCGTAAAATAAATTCGAGCGAGCTACCTCAATCCTACGCGGCTAGATCGTGAACGTGTAATTTTGTAAACATGTTCATAGAGAAGAATTAATGAACAGTATACATTTTTAATTCAATTGTAAACATGATTTGAAGTCTGAATATACGCTTAAAATATTGATAGTACTGAATCGCTTGGGCATTCTCGACAAAAATATTGTTTTTTAATTTTTTGGAATAAAAATAGTATTGGCATCAAATTAATTTTTTCTTTCAAAGTTGTTTCTAAAATTATTTCGAATCCAAAAAATGGAAAACTGATGATTTTGCAAACAAATTCAACAAGTTCATTTCCGTTTACGAGATTGTTGGAAACAAGCCTTGTCAAAAGTTTCTCCAAGAGCAATTTGCGCACTCGAAAGAGCTGTTTTTCAGCTACGCCGATGGTGGCGTTGACGTTTGAGCATTCATCTGCATTCATCTCGTTGAATTCTCACCCATAGCGATTGGTATCCCAGATTGTGTTATATATGAGTGATTTTTAAATAGATCTGAATTTTGGGTTTCGAAATGCGAGTGAAATGAGAATCCGAAAAATGTAATAATTTTTATCAATTTTCAAAGATATATCGACTGCTTCATGCAATATAGAATCAATTCTTGGTAAGTCCGTATGAAGAAACAACTAACGGTTATTTCGTATAAAAGATCAGATTCGAGTTGCTCTGTATATGGAAAGAAATTCATTTTTGACAGTTTGATTTTTTGCAATAAAATAAACAATCAGTGCGTTCTGCAGCACGCTATTAAATATTCAAAAATATTATACAATAGTAGATATTGTCAAGAATTCCATAAAATTTAATTCCGTGCTGCAGAGCAGCCTGTTTTTCTTCTATCATCAAAAGTCCAAATGTCAAAATCAATCAAAATGGAGTTGATTCCAGACACAGAGCAGCTCTAACCTGATTTTTAATGCGGAATAACCGTATGTTGTTTCTTTATACGGATTTACTTGAACTTGATTCCATATTGCATGGAGCAATCGATATGTACCAGAGAGTACTTCGTAACGTGGAAAAGCTATTCGACTTAGAGTACTATTTTTTGAAACTAATTTGTATCTAAATTAGTCTTTTACTAAATGTGAAGTATTATAATGGTTTAAGGCTAAATTGGGCATGTTGAAGTAGCCGAATAGTTCGGAATGAGTTATAAAAACGTGTCAAAGTTATATTTGTATATTTAAAAAAAATGTCAAGCATTTTTTCATCAAAGAGTTTTTGTTTGTTGAAAATTTTGTTGAAAAAAAATAATACCTTCTAGAACATTTTTTGTTTTGGTTCCAAAAGCAAAAGAAGGCATACTCTGTCTCTTCAATGTGGCTTTGAACCTTTTATCATGCAATAAGAGGCTTTGAAGTTGACAGTTTTCATGTTTATAGGGTTGTAATTAGAAAAAAAAGTTTTTTTTCACATTCTCATCATTTATGATTGAGGTAGTTTTGGAATTGACCGAAATTTCACATCTCAGTTTTTCAACGGATCTCCATGTTTTGAAGCCCCCTGAAACGAAATACAAGTGTTTGCGATGGCGTCTGTTTGTCGGTCTGTATGTCAGTAGAATAGGGCCACGCTCGGAAATTTGTGGTGAGGGCTCTACAGTGGCTGGCACTCCGGGAAATCCGGAGTTGAGAGTCCACTGTGGCCTGTACTCTGGGAAATTTGGGATTGGGGATCCACTGTGGATGGTTCCCGGGGAAACAGAGAACAACACGAGAAACTGTAGAAAATATGGACGAGAACACCTGGACAATTACCTTGTCAAGGAAACGCAGAAGGAAAACAGGATCAAGTTCCAATAAATCCTTTTCGTCCAGTTCATCTAGCAGCGCCAAAACAACTGCCAACCCTTCAAACAAAAATATTAAAACGAACTCTATCGCTGCGAACCCAGAATCGACCGCTTTACCGAGAAAAATGCCCCCAATCAGCGTAATCGTTGACGAAGCCTAACACTCCTGAACAGTCCTTCACAAAACCCTTCAAGCTGCCAAATACAAACGTAATGTCTACAGCATCGGCTCCGATATTTATTCTGTTATACGGAACATCCTTATTTCTATATTCCGAAAACTCAGTTCATGATAAACTCAAGAAAGAAGGGTTCACCATTCGTACTGTTAGCCGCATGCGTAACAGAAAAACTGAAAAAGCGATGCCCATGATTTTAATTACGGTCCCTAATATACCACAATCAAAGGATCTCCTTAACCTCCAGTCTACAATCTCTATGTCAAACCAAAAGAAACCTCTCAGTGTTTTAACTGCCAGAGATCTTATCACGTTTCTGACATGTATCACGCTACCGCACGTTGCGTGACATATAGAGGTGCGCACAATAGTTCTAAGTGCGAAAGAATCGCCAGACATTGGCTACTTGCGCTAACTGCGGTGAAGACCACCCGACTAACTGTGAAGACTTCGCAGCGTTCAAGAAAGTCTCTAGGTGTCCAACTAAGCCAACTGGAAACTCTAATTCTAGACCTTCTGACCATTTAAAGGATGCTATGCCCAGAAAATCTCTTGCACCACTGATTTCGCCAAGTTATAGCCTCCCTCAAAAACAAGTAGCCTCCGTAAGCTTCTCACCCTTACAGAATAAATCATCATACAGCACTAAAGTAGCCTCAAAACGCATGACAAAATGGCAGCCCTCATTAATAAAACTCTTAAAATCATTTGTTGGAACGCTTAGGGAATACTTAAGAAAAAACACGAATTAGCCACCTACCTCTATAGAAACAACATTACAATTTGTCTGCTCAGCGAAAATCTACTCCGCGAATCTCTACAAGTTAAACTACGCGGTTTTAAAAGGTATAGAACCAACACCAACAGGGAAACAGCAATTTAAATTCAAGAAAATGTTCAACATCATGAATTAATAATTTCCAAACTTGATTACCTCGAAGCCACTGCTATAGAAATAAATATACGCGGGAATTCATATGCGATCGCCTCTCTTTGCCAGACCCCCTTCCGGGATTTCATTGAGAATGACTACAGGAAAATTTCCACACTGAGACACTCTGTTATTGCTGCAGGTGACTTCAACGACAAACATCTAACTTGAAATAGCAGAAAGACGAGCAGAATTGGCGAAGAACCTTTTGAGTTTATAATTGACAAGAATCTGTCTGTCTCGGCACCAGAGACGCACACTTTTTTCCTCCATAATACCAAATATAATTTGGACCTCATTGACTCAGAAATAAACAAAAGTAACAATTTCAACCACGATACTATTACTATAAACGAACTAGACTCAGACCACCGACCAATTCCACCAATGTCTGGCATGTAGGACTGCTCAAAAAACTGGTGAATCAGAATTGTCCGAAAGGGCTTATTCACTTTATACACTCTCATCTTACCAACAGAAAATTCTCAGTCAAAGTAAAACAGGGACTTTCAGAAAAAAAATCCATCCGAGCAAATGAGCACCAAGGCAGCATTCTAGGACCAGTATTCTCTAATATCTACATAAATTACATCCCTGAGGTCCCCGAAGTTCCAGTTGGATTGTATGCAGGCGACTACGCACTATTTACTTCTTTCTGGTCAGTCCCAAAAATCTTAAAAATATTAAAGAAGGCTTCTGAAATCTTTGAGGCATGAGCTGAGCTCCGGAGAGTGAAAATTATTATAGCAAAGTCAGAAACAATTTTTCTCACAGTCAGAAAGCCAGTCAAAGTAGATCCACCCAGAATAGTTAATGATCCAAAAGAAAGACAAAACTCCATAAATTACTCAGCGGGTGAACAATATAAACGTCTTAATTGGAAGCAGCATGTCCAGGAGACTGAAGGGAAAGCCATCGGGTTCATGTCGCGCCTCAATCTTTTTATTAACAGACACTCGAGTCTAAACCTGAATATGGAATCCTAATCTATAAAATGTTTCACATTTAGATCATTCAAAATAAATTTCTCAGACATATCAGCAAAATCTCCAAATTTGTCAAGAATCTCGTCCTTCACAGAGAATTTCAATTATTATCATACATTTCAGAGTATATCAAAGAAACCGTCACTAAATTTTATGAATCTGCATCTTAATCACCTTTTGAACATGTTTCCTCTCTATGGAAAAATGACTACTATCCTCTTCGCAAATACGCGATGCCAAAAGACTTTCTAATAAAATAAGTCACCTGGCCGGGGGTCAAGGGTCGGCGCGGCATTGAGACTGTCTCGACGCCGCGCTGACCTGCCACCTCTTGTCTTGGCCGCAACATTCATTTTCGACTACACTAACCCCTTTCCTCTCTTCTTCGTTTCTTTTCTAACATAAAATAATTTTCCAGATTTCGTGGGTTTTCCCCGCTTGCGGGCTTTTTTCCACACGAATGAAAGTCACTTTAACTTTCTGCTATGTCAAATTTCTCTTAAATTGTGCATTGATGCCGGAAGGGCAAATATAAAAAGTTCTTCCACTCCGCTCATTCTTCAGAGAGATTTTTGTCTAAATTATTTTTTTGAAATTAAAAAAAAATATTCCTTTCAGAACATTTTTTGTTTTGTTTCCAGGAACGAAAGAAGGCATTTTCTGTCTCTTTAATGCAGCTTTGAACCCTTCACCATACAATAAAAGTCTTAGGAGTTGACGGTTGTCATATTTATGGTGCTGTAATTTGAAAATAATGTTTTATTCTACATTTTCTTCATTTATGATTGAGAAAATATTAGAATTGTCCGAAATTTCACATCTCAGTTTTCCATCGGATCCCCATGTTTTTAAACCCCCTGAAGCCAAAAAGAAGTTTTGGTGATGGCGCTAGTCTGCCGGGTCTGTAAGTCGGTAGAAGGGGACCATTCTGGAAAATTAGGGGTGGGGGGGGGTCTACTGTAAATAGTACCCTAGGAAATATTGCGTGAGGGGAGGGGGTCTGCTGTGGTCGGTACCCAGGAATCTTCGGGGCCGTGTGGTGTGTTGATGAGTGGTACTTGGAAAATAAATATAGCGACTTATGTAATTCTAATCAAATTTTTCAAAAATAAGCAATTTTGATAATCAAAATTATAATCTTCTAAAAATCTGAAATGAAACTCATCTTATACCAATAATGCATGAAAACACATTTCCAAAAATTTTAATTCTGATATATATATATATATATATATATATATATATATTTATATAAATAAATAATTCAAGTGAAATAATGCTACTCAAAATCATTGCTATATACTTGTCAGAGAAATGAAAATCACAGCTCTTATTTTAGGTTTAATTTATTTTCTTAAATGTTTATTTCGATTCACACATGTTTTACAATACAGAGTGATGCAATTGGAGTACACATTATTAAACATTCACAAAGAAAATGTAATTACTCTGTTAATAAGTATTTTAATTCTGCTGCAACAAAGGAAGAAATCATAAATGTCATTTTCAAAAACACCAAATATAAGTATGAATGAACAAATGGTTTCGGTAATTGTTCTTTGATCTGCTTTCTGAAATATTGGAGTTCAACAGTAATAATTTGACGAATAAACATTTTGCTAAGAGATCTAATTTCCTCTGTAAAAATATACTTTGAGTCTCCGCTACGGGAAAACACAAATATTTTTCGACAACAGCAGCTTGCCTTTAGAGTCTTCGTAAACTTTCGTCAGCACAAACAACAATCTGCTTCAGAATATGAAGAGAAGTTTCTGCATCACTATGGTTGGTCAGTACTCCTTGGTCCGTTTTTTGTACCACCTCTCGTAATGCTGAATTTCTTCAGCTGCACAGGTTTTAGGTACACTTAGCCCGCGTCGAAGACAGATGATATAATGGCAATACTATTTAGTAAGCGTAACTAAGTGGCCGAGTCAAGAGACATCCCCTTGGATGAAGAGATACCCAGTTTTATGAAAGTTCGAGATTCTCATTAGATATAAGAATTAGACTGCAGTTCAAGTCCCGTGAAAGAGGTTTCTTGAGGTAGTTATTCAGTGCGTACACCGAAGCCAATAATAGGTGATTAACAGAACGATTTTTTTCAAACAGCATCACGTTTCACAATACAAAGGTTTGGCCATTTAGAAAATATAATCATATAATAAAAATGTGATTATTTTGTCAATAATTATTTAACTTATGCTGCAACATAGGAATTACACATACCCGTCCCTATGAAATGTAATAAATCAAAGCGTAAGTCTACAAAAGATTTCAGTAATTTTTCTTTGATTAGATCTCTCAAATATTAGAAGCTCATTATCAAAACCTGTATTGAAGTATCTCTTTTCTAAATTATTCTGTATGTTTCTATTAATTTTGCACATTTTACAGATCAGTGGATGACCGATTTAGAATCTCGAAAGATACTGCATGAAGGTGCATGAGAGATGTTGTGGCCGTACTTTGCGAATAAGTTTGCACGTATATCAAGTGGCCTATTGGTCCACAAGCTGAGCAAAATGAAATGGAGTTTCAAGAAATTACGGGGCACCCTGGAGTCATTTCAGCGGTGGATGGAAGTCATATTCAAATTAACGCACCTCTCGAGCATGATTCCAAAGTATGGGATGGTCCGTACAGAGGCATTATAATACAGTTCATGCACGGACACTTTGTGTTATTGAAATCTTGTTGGTTGTTGTCGCTTCAGAAGATTGAAGTTGGTCGCTTTAGAAGATTGAAGAATTTGTATGTACAACAAGTGAAATACGCACCTCTGATAATACTAACATGCTTTTGCTTGCACAATATATGCATATCGCTTGACGACAATATGGACGAAGTGTACGAAAACGTTCCAGAAAATGATCTTCATGACGATGATGAATTTGACGATGACGCAGACAATGCTGCTATCGGTGATGGGAAGAACGTAATTTTTGACGCACGCGCTAAACGAGACATCATTACTCAGATTTTACATGAGAACCATTAAATGCATTGCATTTTCAACATTAGATAGAGATATGTATTGTGATCCTGAAAAAAAGTATGTCATTGGACTCGATTAATGGAATTTGAATTGTACGCAAGGGTGAAGGGATACTGTCATAAATTTTCTTTTCTTTCCAACAAATTTTTTGAAGATTCTGCTAGGTCGTTTTATGTCTCAAAATGGATTTTCTTGATTTTAGATTTTGAAATAATACAAATGAAAGGCTAAATTTTTTCACCCACATGAAGTAGCTCTTATTCGTTAAGGGGTAAACGATGCATTTTGTGAAATGAAAAAAAAGTTTCTGAAGATATTATCTGACTTATAATACTAAAATTTGTTATTATTATCATTTTTCTTGGAAAAATAGGCGTAGGACTTCTAAAATATTCTCAATTTTTTGCAGTTTAAAGATTCCCACACTAATTTTGAATGTATTTTGTGCTGTAATTTAACTGAGAAGGATGCAAGCTAGGTTTTTCAATTACCATGCAGGATTTCAAATTCACCTACAATTCTTATGAATTCTATCAGATTCGTATTCACTCCTATGTGCCTGAATTCAATTGAATGTTTTCGAATTTTAAAATTTTTGTTGCTTTGAATGTATTTTCTCTAAATTCATCTTAGATTCGCATGAATTTTATCTAAGTCTTTTGAATTTTCTTCAATTTTTATAAATTAACTCCAGCTTTACTAACATGAATGGAATGTTCTGTATTGTTTACATTCTTCACAATTCCTTTTGAATTTACCATGAATTTTTATAAATTTATCCAAAATTCTTGTGAATTCTTTCTAATTCTATGGAATTATCTTCAATTTTTTCAATTTATCCTTCATTATTTTGAATTCTTCTAAATGAACTTAATTCCACTCAATTGAATGGATTTTCTTGATTTTGTTCTTAACTCACCCTGAAGTCTGAAACTCTCCTTGAATTGTTATGAATTCCCTTCAAATTTCTAATTTTACTCCAAGCTTAATAGACTTAATGAATTTAGTTCATGTTTCTGAATTGTCTTCAATTCACTTGAATTTTTTATAGCTTTACTTTGCATTTTTGTAATTCACCTTCAACTTTCATAAATTTCATCCAATTCTTCTCATTCGTTACATTTTGTTCCATTCAATGAAACTTATGAATTTCATCAAAGTCTCCTTAATTCCCTAGCATTCTTCTGAATTCATTCCCATTTTACTGAAATGAAAACTATTTTTTTTTACTTTTTGCGAACTCATTTCAATTTTTTTGCATTTAATTGAATTGTTTTGAATTCTCTCTGAATTCTTCTTAATTAATCGCCAATTCTGCGTTTTTATAAGTTTTGCTAGTATTACTTTAATTCTGTAATAATTTTGTACATGTATTGTCCATAATTTTACCGTGACGCATACTTAAAGTAAATATTGTACCTAATTTTCAATTAAGGTACGAGATAAGATAGTTAAAAAGTGCAAATATGGAAAAAGGTGGAAAAGAATGTAAGAATACCATTTTACGTGCTGCAAGATATCAATAAACAAGTATTTTCTGTTTTACCGTTGAAAGACTTTTTTTGAATGAACTATTGCATCTTGTTTTCAAGATAAGCTTAGTACAAGCTTACATTAGTAGTAATCTTATATTGATATTACTAATAGAGTCAGGTAATATCATCACAAAGTATCTCCTTTTTGTTTCCGTCCATATTAAAGGAGTCCACTTTGTCGCTTGTCAATAATGGTCACCTTGAAACTGAATTCTGCCTGAAGTCGACCCTTACTGACAAACGACAAAGTGGGCTGCTTTAATGTGGACGTACACGTTTATAATAATATTTGAACTACATTATTTTGTACTTATGATAATACAAATCGTTATAGTATGAAGAACTTTGCTGGAGGACGATGGAATCAGACCCTAAGCTAATGTTTAAATGCCTCTTTTTACACTAGAATTACATCTTCCTTAGATACTTAGAGCCTACTCCTGTTTTAAATGAGGTCTGCATTCGGAGTGAAAAATTGAGTAATCTCAATATTTTGAGTGTGCAGCAATTTTTCCTAATACTTGGGTTGGAATCCAAGAAAAAAAGTATTGAAATTAGCCAAGTTTTCACTTCGATTGCAGACTTGATTCAAAACAGAAGCAGGCAATAACAATTTAACATAGATGTAATTCTAGTTCACGTTCGCGTTGCGCACTTTGAACATTGTGCCCGTACGTTCTGGTTCTTAAGATCACTCTTCAAATTTTCATATTTCTGGTTCCATCGTCCTTGAGAGATAAGGAATGTAAAAACCGTAGTATGGAATTATAATCGCAAAAAGCGTAAGTTTTCTCTGATCAGAGGCTGAGACAAGCGATATAATCTTGAGGCGAATTGTTATTGAATTCGACAAATAAAAATTAGCAAACGTAAATTTGTAGATTATTACTATAAATTGCTACAGACTCATTGCAGTACGTCATTAAAAGAAAATTCATTCGAAATAGCAATAATGGTAATAGTAGAACTTTTTAACCAAAGGAGATGAATTTCGAACCAAAAGTATAATAGTAGACTTTTCAATTAAAAAGAATTAACTTTCAACAAAAAATACCTGTAGTTGGATTTCTCTCTTGGGTTCTATTGTAATTCAGTTCGCATCGAAGCGAAATAACGTGAGAAAGGGGGAGTTTCTTGAAGAGAGGGGATAAAAGAGGAATCCCTTAAATAAAGGGGTAAAGAGGGGAATGCGGCAAAGAGTGTCAAGTCTGTATTTAGATGCTTTATTTGTAACATAAAATCACTAATTTTCATTTTTCAAACGTCACAAAACCTTAACCCCCCCTTCCTCCTAATAGTGTGAAGTACTTTTTGAACGGCCCATAATCAGATAGATAAATATTAACAGAAATTTGGTATTTCTACAAATTTCATTAGATTGAATCAGATTATTATCTAAGTTCTTGAAATCATTAGTTATTAATGTAGCATAACTGGTAGAAACTATGACATCAATATCACTAGTTTACTTCAGTGACAATATTCTCTGACTTTCTCTAGGTTCGCTACTGGATCACCAGTCAAAACTCCGGAATATCACTGGTTTCTCAGGCACAAAACTAAAAATATTGTTTCAATCAGTGACAATTTTCCTGGTTCAGATTATGAAAGAAGATTTTCTAACTTTCATCGACATTCCCATACGCCAAATCATGCTTCTACTGACCTCTCTCATTCGTCAAACATATTTAACTAGTTGTAGAGGTAGTCATTGAAATTATTATCATAGATGGATTTTGTAGATATTTCTATCGTACTTGAGCCGATTTTTGGGTATCAGTATCTCTTACTTTATTCGAAATCATAAAAATTTGGTTGAAAGTTAGGTTCTCTGTATATACTCGTAGTTCTTAGTGACATACAATTTCTTTTCTGTTTCAAAATACTCTTTACCGTTATTATAATTACTTTATTCACAGTCTTGTATAAAATTGTTCTTTTCGAACTTGATTATGACGTGAAAGAATGGATAAGCCGAGTGAGTCTAATGAGTGTTCCAATAAGTAAAAAAAATGAAGACATGCTCAAGCGACAATATACTAATTTATTTTTCAGACAAAGGCGTTCTTTCCTTCAAATTATTTTTGCTCAGGTTACATTTTCAAATATTCTCCCTATGGAGTTTTGAAGCGGTTTTCGTATTATTCTCAAATTCTTGATACGAAGTATCTATCTATTCATCTAGCTTTTCCGTACAAATAAATAGCTTTGACGTGGTGAATAGTTATCCCTACACTCTTCTTTTCTATTAAGGGGTTACCCTACAATCTTTGCAAGTTAAAATTTTTTTTTCATGGGAAAATTTATTTACAATGCTCAATCTTTCTGCACATGAAAGAACAAGTTTTACACTTGTACAGTATATTTATGATTTTTATTTTGTATGGAAAATCTGGCTGACCCAGCTGCCTGAAGTTGACACTGCTAAAAACTGATTGACACGATATCTCCACTTTGAAGAGCCTGAGAGCAAAAATTTCGCCATATTATTAAAAAGTAACCCTCCTGCTATAGCCGGTACCTCAATAAAGAAATTCTATGAAAAATAATAAAATGACTGATACTTAAAGTTTTCAACCTTTTTTTGCAACTTAAATTGTTTAATAAAACATAGTAAATATCAATAAATAATTCTGATTCTGCTACAGGCTATAGCCATACATGTGTAAAATATTAAATAAAAATTTGAGCTTGATCGGTCGAATAGTTTTTTCTCAATCATGTCAACCAGGTCGAAAAACATTGTTTCGAGAAAAACGCGATTTACTTTTTTTTTTACCAAAAATACACCATAAGTGCCGTAAGACAGGGCGCCCGAGACTCTTCGCTTGCTTTGTCTTTTTACACCTGTTCTCAAACTTTCTGATCAAAATAGCATTTCTACACATGTCTACTAAAAGAATCTGTGATTTTTATAAAATCGATTTTTCCAAAAAAAGATTGTAGAGTAATCCCTTAAGCAAGTTTTCAAGATACTCGCTATTCGTCCAGAAAAGCTAGACGTAAATTTTCAATTTGTTTTATTTATAGAAAGTTTTAACATTTTGTTCTTGCTGCTTTTCATTCAAATTTTTTTTTGTTGGATATACGTGGAAGCGTTTTCGTAAAATTCAAAATTTATAAACTTATTTTTATTCAATTTCTTTTATATTGTTAGAATATGTCTATCAAATAATTCAATTTTTGCGGTGAAGCGTCTCCCTCAGAAATAATTTTTGCTCTGAAAATTTGTTTAGTTGTAAATTTTTCTGCGCAGTGAAACAATAATGTTAGAGAAACTAGATTGAATTTCAGGATCGAGGGGGAAAAAATTAGTTTTTGTGGTAAAGTGTTACCTCAGCCATAATTTGTGATCTGAATAATTCTTCAGTTACTGTGTATTCAATTTTGGAAGATTTTTTGTATTATTCTTCATTTGGAAATTTTCTGTGCATAATATGTGGGGAAGCAAATACATTTTTAGTATCCTATGTTGATACGTGATGATGTGTAAGAAGCAGTTCTGTTATGTGAACCTGAAACCTGTGCAGCTGGGGAAATTCAGCATTGTCGTCGCCACTTTTAATGGTAGAAAGGCAATCGTCTTTGATGTCCTTGAAGGTAAAGAGGAAACCAGCACGAGAGACGGTGAAAAAAAACGGACCAAGGAGTACTGACCAACCATAGTCACGCAGAAACCTTCTTTTAATGAGCTGAAACAGATTGCTGTTTGTGCTGTTCTTATGAAGACGTTCATGAAGAAGAGCTTATGAAGACTCCAAAGACAAGTATCTGTCGTTGAAAAGTGTTTGTATTTTCTTGTAGCGGAGACTTATAAGTATATTTTGACAGAGAAAATTCAATCTCCTAGCGAACTGCTTATTTGTCAAATTATTGTTGTTAAATTCGAACATTTCAGAGAGCAAATCAAAGATTAATTACTGAAACCATTTGTTGATTTGCACTTTCATTTGGTGTTTCTGGAAACGACAAGTATGTTTACCTCCTATGTTGCAGCAGAAGTAAAATATTTATTAACAGAGTAATTACATTTTTTGTGAGTATTTAAAAATATGTTCTCAAATTGCACCGCTCTGTATTGTAAAACATGTGTGAATCAAAATAAACTTTTTGAAAAATGAATGTAATTGAAAACCAAAACTGTGGTTTTCATTTCTCTGACCTGTACCCAATATTAATTTTAAGTAGCATTATTTCTCTATATTTATTTTCCAAGTCCCACTCCTTAAAACACCACACTGACCCAAATTAGAAAGCGGTTCAAGGCAATTTTGTAGAACCTTTTTAAACTAATAATTTTGGTCTCTTGTCTATTTATCATACCTAGCGTAGTTTCGTGGGGGAATAGAATTTTAACTTTACTCAGCTTTAATTCTCATGTATAAAACCATAAATATTGGCGGTAGAAGGCTGGCTAATGAACTTGACCTGTCTTCTTGGACCAAAAAATAGTGTGCAAAAGGAAATTTCAATTAGAAAATTCCTTTGAAGGTTATCGAGCCATCAGACTATAGACTGACAGACCGACAGACAGACTTGTTCGTTAAAACCATTTTTTCTTACTCAGGGGATCTCAAAACATTGAGAATGGACGAAAACTGAATAGGTCCAAATTGACATGAATCTAATACGTTCCATCATAAATTATGAAAATTTAAGAATATATAATATACTTTAATAATAAAGCAAAACTGAACCGCTCTAGTTATCTCTAATTAATAACTTTTTGGCAAGAATCGGGCTGATATATTTTCTATGATCGCGTTGAAAGTCTGCTATGATAAACTTTTTTATTCAATAAGAATGCAATACCTAAAAATTATACTCCATGCAATACTTATTCACTTATAAATTTTATACTGGTAGCAAAAGTTATATTTTCTTGAATTGTTTTTTTGTTAGCGAATATGACAAATTTTTAAGTTTAAGAGTTTCGTTCTCCAAATTTTAAGCAAACAATCATTTGGGGGAAAGGGGAACGGATAGAGAAATCAAGGGTTGAGAACACGCCTATGTTGGAAGTTTTTCTTTCAGTCCGATCTTAATCGGGAAAGACTCAAATTGAAAATCTTGGTATGCAGAATTAAGACAAAACATTTTTAGTTTGTTGTGTTATAGTTTCACTGTTTTAATATAAAAGGTGAAAATAAGAATAATGAGGAAAATTTGGTTATTTAAACCACTATGCTGGGAGCTTTTCGTTTAGTCAGATTTTCTTCGGGGATAGCTCAGATGGTATGTAAATAGTGCAAATGGTATGGTAATTGGTATGTGGAATTTAGATGAAGAATAAAATTTCCTATGTTGCAGATAATTTTTTTCTATCAATGGTTGAAATATAAGAAAAATGCAGACATTTTTTAAATTTAGATCCCTATGCTGAAGGCTTTGCTTTTAGTCCGATTTTCTTTAGGAATGGCTCAAATTGAACATTTCGGCATGTAGGATTGATATGAAAAATAGAATTGCCTATTTTATAGATTCCTTTCTTTTTAATCAGTAGTTGAAAAATAAAAAGATTACCATTTTTTTCAATTTAAGCTTACACCTACGTAACTCTTACTTGAGGTCGCATGCCGACTTCTTCTTGGACTGATTTTTCATTCACTAAATTTATTAATTTCCAAGATTTTACAATAATTTCTATATCACAGATACTTCCCCGATAAATAATTCTTTGAAAAAATTATTGAGTCAGCGGGTTGAAAATCGTTTTTTGGAATGTAAAAGGAGTCTGAGGGAATGGGAAAGGGGCTTTGAGATTTTCAAAGTAGTCTGAGGATATGAAAAGGGTGATTTCAAGTTTTAAAACGAGTCTAAGAGGATGGAAAAGAGTATTTTCGATTGCAAAAGGAGTCTCAGGAGATGGAGGAAGTGATTTCACCTGCGTTTTTTATTATTTATTGATTCTCATGCATTTCTTATTTCTTATTGCTTATTATTATTTATTCTTCGTTGTTTATTTTTGCTCCGTCATAGAAGGTTTTTATATAGTTCAATAGATTCATTCCATCAACATGAATAAATTTTATACTTAAAATATTCGTGTATTTCAAAAATCGAGAACTTTTTATCCTTTAAACGTTAAACAATTTGAAAAACCTGTGTATATCAGAATTTCACGTGGTCATACAGGCTTGCATCATGTTTTTTTATAACGAATATAAATTTAGTTATTACAATATTTATTTATTCTGGAAATTAAGAAAATTTTTCTCTTACAAACTTTGGAAAAATTTACAAGTCGGGACATAACTTCATTTGGTCATAGAGTACTTCTGAATACATTAATCAATTTATGGTGTCAAAATCAACAAATTTGGTACATATTATATTGCTATATTCCTAATAATAAAAAAAAGTTACTTATAAACAAAAAATTAAAAACTTCAAAGTACGAGTATCTGAAAAATGTTTTGCATGGAGATAGCTTTAAACATTCTACTGAATTATATAAAATGAATACCACTCTGCATTTGAAGAAAGTCGAGTTATAGAGCTTGGTATTACTGCCAATACTGCGATAAAAATTCCTAGATTTTCGAATTTTCCAAATTCATTTTCTGTCATTCTCACGATATTTCATGAATGAATCACAACCTTTTTTGTTGAAAAAGGATGTATTGCATTAAAATCTACGTATACATTTTCTTCTTCTCCTAATATAATGAAAATTACAAGCAAATTCACAACACACACACACGCGCGCGCGCGCACATTTTTTGAAAATCTCATTTTCGGACTCCTGAGGCCGAATTATGTGAAGATATGTCAAAAAATGAAATTTGATAATTTTCATTGTTACAAAGCTTCCTCTATGAGGAAGCAATATATATTGTACTTTAATAATGAAGCAGAACTGAGCTACTCTAATTATCTGTATCGTATTGTGATTTCTGTAGAACAGAAATTCTGAATATTAAATTTAATTAATATTTACCAGTATAATTAACTAAGAAAAAATACATCGTATGAGTCCTAATATTGTATTTTATTTAATTAATACAGTTTTGTAACTTTAAGAAATTTTTCAAAGAAATTAATAAATCATTAACGAAGACGCTTCGCTTACAAGTCAGACTTTTTAACACTGTGACAATTTTTTTGCTTATTTGCTCACAAGCAAATTTAAATGTGTTTATGTTTGAATTTTTGAAAATGGAACGGATGGGCAAACCTGCATATCAGCATTTTAGGTAATGCAAAGATTACATAAAATAGACTTTTCATATACTTGAAAAGTCTATTATATATATATATTCGGTTCGGTTCGGTTCCGTTGGAGTCGAACCGAAGGGCCCATGACGGGGCCACCGAACGCGTCCTCAGGTTGCGGATAGAGGGTCCCTGTACCGAGGGTTTCTGCCGAATACGGTTACAAAAGTT